>JACN01010366.1:0-15355 GCA_000787155.1 Scartelaos histophorus | reverse complement strand
CTTACCTCCTTGATGTCTCCCATAGACTTCGAATGCCTGCTCAGCTGCTGCTCTTTCTCCCTCGCGCTGAGTCTGGGTCTTGCCTTTATCTCCATGGGTGAGCTGCTCCCCAGGGGGCTGAGGGGGGTGTCAAAGACCATCTGATAATGACGAATGAGGAGCTCCACTATCAGCGCTTGGTACGGATAATCCACCAGGGAGGACAGGGACACCTCTGCGTCCGCCTGCCTGGGTTTGATCAGGGTCGGGCCGAAGATGATACCGAGGTTACTGGCGGTCATTTTGTTTTCTTCGGATTTCTCTGTGACACTGTAAGGAAATAAAAGAAATGAACGGACTGGACTCAAATAATACAAAATTCAAGTATATCATCATAAAATTAAAGGTAAAGTGTGACAGCTGCTTGTTTCAAAGAGATGTTACTTGGCTGAAAAGATAAACTGGGAGCAGACTCGCCTCTCCTCATAGAAATAGAGTTTAATAAGTTTAATGCCATAATGGGGAACATTCCTTACAAAGCAGTGACATCTCCATGGAGACAAGCAGGTTGCATTGCAACACTCGACCAAAACACTCACTTAATGACACTTCCTTAAGGATTTGATTGTGACTAATCATCGTATTAAAAGAAGTATTAGAAGTAGTAGTAGTAGTTTATATTGTTTTAGCCCCATTCAAGTAATCAAAGCTTACATATATTTAGTTGTAGGTGAATTAATTAAAAAAGCATAAGTATAAGCATATTTTAAAACACTTGTAGCTTGTATTCTTCAAATATTAGGTTCACTTCTCTTACCGGTGCAAATGCTCTATCAAAAACTGCAGTGTCTTGTAATGCGTGGGGGGCAGCTGCCTGAGGAGGTCTTTTATTTTGAAAAGGACCCTGTTGAGCTCCACGCTGACTTGAGACGGGGGCACGGGGGTGGGACTGAGCCTCAAAGCCTCCAGCTCCTCCACTATGATCCTCTGGCTCTCTTTGGCCAAACCGATGAAGTCGTTATAGTAGCGGAACAGGATGAGCGGCTCTGGAAGCTGTGGAGGAGATTATGTGAAAACAAATAAGAAAAAGTGCAAAATAAACATGGATTACGAAAACTGAGTAAATACACAAGAGGGGAAGAATAAGGAACAAGAAACAGTTGAAATATTAGTTTGGAGTTGTAGGGCGCTACAAAAAACACACAAATGTAACTTAAATTGTTAGCAAATCCATGTAACTTGTGGTTTTATGCCTTAAAACAAGCTAATGCAATCATAAAAATAAAGAAAAGTTGGCTCCTGTGCCCAAATAATTTCCCTTGTGGTCCAAGCCTAAGTTACTGTGAGTGTAGTAATATATGGCAAATATTATACTGTTTTTATTTCCTATTTAAGTACCGTTCTTTGTGTTATCTTTTGTCAGTAATGCATGAGAAGCTTTGTGTTTTGACAAATAAAAATTTCAACTTTTTTTGTATTACTGTAACATTTTTTTTAAATTTTTGAACAGAAAAAACTGCCCCAAAATACAAAAATGGCTGAAGATTAGATGCTGATCTTTTGTTATAACTTCCCAAGATGAAAAAAAGTTAAAAGAAAGATTAGGTATCATGTGATATTTGTGTACCTAGAGGTTTTTTTGTGTAATTATGTGTATGAGAGAGCGGTGAGGTGTGGGACGGTTTTTGTTTAGTTTTTGTCTATTTTAGTTTTGCTTTCACATCATTTTAAAATTAAAAAAGGAAAGTTTAAGTATTCATTATGTATAAGCTCACCTGTCTTAAATACAGTTTGAGGACGTTGCTGATGTCGTGTGGATAAAGCTCAGAAAGCTCCACCAGATCTTTGCCATTTTCAAACGCTTGGCACAACTTCTCCACTCTGGATTTGGCCCCGTTGACCCGGTAGATGCCCTTCAAACACAAAACCAAAACAGATTTAACCTATGTGACATTTTACAGTCATAGTTTTTGCATTTTGAGTCCGCTTACCTTAATATTGAGCGCTCTGTTCTCAATCTCAGAAGTACACTTTTTAATAATGAAGGGAATCCCGTCTGGACTGTTTCTTGCCGCTTGGGTGAAGTCAATACCGAAAAGGTGAAGTCTTCCCTGGAGTTTCTTATGGCCGCATTGGATCGCCAGGGTTTCCAGGCACTTCTTATGGCAGGCCAATGAGCACTGTGCAAGAACAAGAGCATTTAAAAGGTCTGCAAAACACTGGCATGCAGCAGTATTTGAATGCACAGTATGAACATTTACATATGTATAGCCAGAGAAAAAAAACAAAAAACAAAGAAATGCATAGCTAGGCAAACAATATACGTCTTCTGTTAACTTAGAAATATTGATTCTTTTTGTCTTTACATGCTTCAGCTATTTCCTCGTAAAGAAACTCTCCAGTCTGACCAAAATAATCGATAATTCAAACTTTAAAACTGAAGGCAGAATGACTTTTACCAAAAAATATCGTTTACCAAGCAAAATTTGTATGAAAAACAACCCTGCAAAGAAGCAATTCAAAATGGAGTTGAAATTTGGTTGTGAAATTGTGAAATTATTTAGTCAGTTAGATAAAAATGTATTACAAATAATTAGAGTATGTAAATTACCGGACACTACGCTAATTTTGAATGTCATAGCGATTTCTAATACTCTAATAAACTCTCTGGGGTTAAACTTTTGAACCACTAAGTTAATTTAAATAGATAACAAACCATAGTAGCATTCCTGTGTCAGTCACTTGTCAGCATGTAAAGGGGCCATTACATAATCTCAGGAATTCCAGCTCTATTTTGTTATTGTCCATGAAATTTGGACAGAAACTTGAAGCTAAAATAAACACTCGCAAAGGGACAGAAGAGGCATTTGGGAGATGAACAAAAGGTCTTCAGTTTCCCCTGCTCCTTCAACCAGACTCAGACCAGTGAGTGAGTTTGGGTCCCAGTCCTGCGCCAGTCGCCAGATTCAGCTTTTTTCTCTTTTATTCGGATGTTTTCAGGAGACAAGAGGTGGTCCTTGCTGTTTTGTTTTTGTTTGATTTCTGCTCAACATGAATGATAAAGGGCTCATTGTGTAGAGTTTTGGCAATGTCCGAATTAAGCTTGCCGTGGACAGCTCTGCAGGCTAGACGGGTGATGTGGACACATTTCTAGACAGTATTATGCGTAGTACTATTCACTGGTAATGATAACGGAGTTTTTTTTACATTTCTTAACAAAAACAAATAAATAACTTTGTTTGTAATGTTTTAAAGGGCCTATATTACAGTATTTTCTGATCTACATGTATGTTATAATGTTATTTCCTCATCAAAAACATACCTGGATTTGTGATTTGATCCATTTGCACGTTTTGCAAACAGAAGAGTCAATTTTGCATAATATAAGACCTTTATATATGATGGTATTTTTAGTATAGACAAGTTTAACAGTTATATTTTTAAACATGCATGCATATTTTCCTATAGGGACAAACCAAGCTACGTCCTACTCGTAATATTATGTGTTGCAGCTCTTTTATTGTGATTTCTGCTCAGCGTGAATGATAAAGAGTTCATTATGTAGACTTTTGGCAATGTTCAAATTAAACTTGAGATGGGCTCCGCTGGAGTTTAAACATGGGATTCTTTTATAGCTTTGGAAAAATAAAAGAATCCGTGGTTACCTCCTCGCACTCTGCCCCGTGAAACACCACCAGGCCGTCACACTCTCGACACTTGGAGGGAGCGCGTAGTTTTCGGAGTTTGTGTGTTTGAGCTGCTTTGGACATCTGTGCGTTTCGAAAGGGTCCCGGGGAGCTGGCCGTCTCTATTACGATGTCGCTCAGGCCTGCAGGGAGACAGAGAATACAGCACCATGATCTTTTGTCCCCGAATTACATAAGAAGTATGGCAACAGTGTATAGTATGTACATAACAGTGAGCAGTCATGCGCGGGGCAATAAATAAGACTGTGCTGTGAAGGTATGTTCAACTTTATGAACTCTGGGTTTACTCTAGTGCAGTATAGAGACCAGAATATTTATAACATTAACTGGCTAGAAGATATTTTGGAGCATGTCTTAGCAAAAATATACAAATGCTTGAAAACATTTTAAATAAGTGTATTATACCAATCATTAATTGTACATAAACCTAGTAGGCAAAATCAAGAAGTCACATGCTGTATACTGTATGGGAGTAAAGCACTCATAAGGAACTGCTTCAGTCTACTCCTCTGGGGCCTATGTAAAGTAAACAAAAGGTTTTTTAAAAAAGCCCAAATAAACAAAACTTTTTTCCCCAAGATTGACTAATAAACTATGGGTACTGGTGCTGGAAAGATGTAAAACTAGTATTGACAAGTAATGATATTAAAATAAACCACATAATTAAGACAATATTTGACCTTTGCTGAAGTTCAGATTGGTCTTGAGTTATAGGACAACATCATTTTATGTTAAATAAAAAAGTGTATTTTTTATCACTGTGGTATCAAAACCAGTAGTAGTAGTAGTAGTAGTAGTAGTAGTAGTAGTAGTAGTAGTAATTGTAGTAGTAGTAGTAGTAATTTCCTTATTATCAAACTCATGTTTTAAATCTTGGCATTATGACAACACTAATCCATGTAAAATAAAGCTAAATAAAACACTTATAATTATTATAACATGTTGTGCGAATTAATCAAACCGTTTTTAGTTAGAATGATGTGAGACCCAGTCAGTATCACTCACCGTTGTCAGATGGGGATGGAGGTTCTCTCTCATCCAGATCATCAGCCGATGACATGGTCCCGGTGGAGGGGGTTCTGGGTAATCTCCTCTTGAAGTCTCCTGAACAGTAAGGCACAACACATAAGTACGTCCACATTTCGATCTTCATTTTGGCCTAAACAATCTCAGAATCTCTGTATATCTGTCTCTTTCACTACATTTCCCTGTTGTTAGCAGATATCTGACCATCACTGCAGGCAGCTTTCTGAATTTAACCCAAACACAGGGTGTGGTCGAAGTAGCTGTTGTTGTTAGTCAAATTTTAGGAGATGGACGGAGAATCACACTTCCACTCACAAGCCCTTGAGTTGTAAATGGACATCATTTTAATACCCATTAAAAGGTGCTGATCCCTAAATGCGAGTGTCTGTAAACAAGTGGGGGAAAGGTTATAGACTATTTAAATTAATGAAGAGCTGTTAAGCCACTCACTTTAAGTCAAAATAAATTATGTGTATGAGTTAATAATAATAAGTAAAAGGACAATCTGGTAAATTAACAGCAAATACTAAAATATGATGACAAGAAACTTTTAGTTTTTTATTTATTTTTGTACCATCTAAAATGCTAAAATTACCATTAAGGTCAAAAAATGAACCAAACAGAATATTAACCAAGTTTAAAGGAGCATGAAGTAACTTTTCTGGTGGGTTCACTACCTGCTTTTATCTAGAATGTTTCTTAATGTGCTTTTAACTTAATTGTCTTTATTAACACAAGCAGGAGACTTGACTGAGCCATATTACATGTCAGATCTGTGGAGAGGCAACCTGGCTCACAGTAAGAGTCCATGTTCTTCCAAGACAGTTTTTAGAGATTACAACTTGGATATTTAAATAAATGCCATATACATTTAAAGCTATACTGGGGCAAAGCAATGTTCATGGAGACAAGCGGCTGATCCTCACCAAAAAGTTACATAGTGCACCTTTAAGATAGGACTGAAGAAAACTAGTGATTTACAAACTTCAGTTATTTCTCAATCAGGGTGGGACTAACACAGGAATCTAGCTCTAAAAATGAAAACTGAATACCTCTGGCACATCAAATTACAATGTTGGCAATGTTTTTTTAGTATACCAGTCAAAGTGTTGCTTGATATTACACAACCTGTAACTTGTTGCTATGTAGTTAGATTCCCGAATAACATGGTAACGTCTGGATGAACACCAAGTTCATTGAAAATACAGTACGTGAGTCTCTGGAGCACGCACACAGAATGCAATGTCCCTTTTATCAATGACATCAAGCCCAAAGTAATATTACAAGGATTAGCTGTGTGACAGGTTTTTGACAAGTCTATACACGAAAAGAATTTGGAAAAACCTCCAAAAGTGACATTAAGCAAGATTAAGAAGTTGATACGCGATGATACTGTATAGGAATGAACTCAGTTATGTATGAGCGGTTGCGTAATAGACATGCCAGGAGTTTATCAGATTAAATGTCAAACCAGGATTTCTACCTGGGCTGGCGGTTGGGGAGTCCATAGACCGAGACTCACTGCTCCCTCCGGCGCTTTCGGAGTCACTGCACATCCCGCCGCCCTGATTCGTCGAATTCCAGGGGCGATAAGGAGTCTGGATCCGAAGAACTATTAAAACAAAAAGCAAAACAAGAAATGAGACAAGATCCAACTACTCCAAAATATGTTATTGGATTCATAATACAGTAGCACATCTGATTATCTTGAGAGATAATTTGATTAATGGTTTTTAATGCTTCTGTTTACTGCTACTGATTTTTTAGTTGGCATGACTTGCAATGTAGAAAATTAAAAATATTTGTCAAAAGTTAAGCATGACAACCACTTTTCTACAAGACATAACTGGGAGAAAGTTAGAAATATTTGTCGTGCATGGACAAAATGGGAAATCAATATATATTTTTCAATGGAATCCCTTCAACATGAAATTAATAAAATAAAATTAGATGTAGGTGTATTCATGTGGCCAATCTGTTACCACATTACTGCTAATTTGAAAGTTTCTAAGATATTATCCAAACATGTCCTTTGCAAAATGTTCATACATATAATAGATTAATAGAGATTTGATTAATTTGCAACTATTGTCCTATTACAACGCAGTATTTAGGTGTAAAAAATGCTACTATTATGAAAATTGGCAATGGCATTTAGTGAGTTTAGCTAAAATACCTACTCTATAATAGCAAAGTGTGTACCTTGAATGTCCGTGCTGCTGTTGGACCGCCTCTCTGCGATCTTGGGGTGCTGGGCGCTGGAGGGACTGTCCACGTCGTCCGGACTGTTGAGGTCAGATGTCACCGAGTTCTGGGATAAGTTACTATGGGACGAATGGCTGCCACTGAGAGATCTCTTGTTGAAAGTAACGCTGGAAAAACAGTGAAAAACCACATTAACCAACATTATGCAACTCAATGTTTGCAGTAAATAGTCGCTCATCTAGTCCAGTCAGTATTTGTTAGTACACATAGTGGTAATACAGTGTGATTGCAGAAAAAAATTGTTTAAATCACTTGAATTTGAGATAATTATACACTTTTCACATTTCTTATCATGTTGAACCTACTGTTGATTATCACTTATAGGTCCTTTATGAATATATATTATGCAAAAGAGCTTTAAGCCATGTTATAAAGGTGTTACATCATCAGAAACATACGTGTTTTGTTTCATTCACATGTTTGAGTAATCCTTAATTATTTGTCTGCCTATAGCTCTAAAGCTCCAACTCGTCATAACTTGAAAAGACCTTCCTGTATCACCACATGACATCACAAAGTGGAACAGAGTATTTTCTGTTTAAGAGTAAGCCTAAACAAGCAGGATTTGTGTATTAAACATGTGTGAATGAAATAAAACATTTCCAGGGACATTATACCATAGAATAGAAAATAGCGTAATGGGTCCTTCAAAATTTCAGCAAAATTTCATGAAATTAAAATATATCAGAAATGTCATGAGACAAGTTAAAAGTCTATTCAGGAAAGTCATTCAAGTAAATAAAACCTTTACTCAAAACCTGATATAATTTCAATAATAGTATGTTGTTTTTTCATGATCATAGTGGTAAACTATTCTAAAATCATCCCTAAATCTTTCTTGATACTTCTTTATTTTATAATTTATTTCTTATCATGTATTTTTTATTTTTAATCTATGTTATTATATTATCTTGTGATGAGTGACCTGCTGTGTCCAAAATATTTCCCTTGTGAATCAATAAAGTTTGTCTACGTCTAAGTCTAAAAGCAGAAATATTCACTTTTCCCACATAAAAGGAGTCCTTAAACTCTCGCCTCTCCATCAAAGCCTGCGGTTGATTAAGGATCAGCGCTGATTAACAGATGATGATAGATTTGGAAATGGCTCATGTACTGGCCCCTCTTTGTCCCGGGTCACGTGTCACTGTAAAGGTTTTAAAATATCACCCAGTATGGAGAATATAGGTCAGGGAGTCTATATTTAACCGAAGACCTGATGTGCACGTGTTATTTTGCCCAAGTTTCATTTCCTCTCTCCCAGGCTCAGACCTTTTGATCACCGAGATCAGAGATGGGGGCGGGGACCGAAAAAGAGAGAAACTATGAAAGAACAAAGCTCCCTCTCATAAGCATCTGTTGTGTGCATGTGTGTGGTGCTGCAAATCTGCTCAGCATCTCCAAAGGAAAGTGGTAATTTTGAGTAAATGCCAAATAACTGTGTTTAGGAAAATACTTAAAAGCTCTACACTGTAACTTTTCCGGCGGAGGGTCGAACTGCTTTGCCTAGAATGCTTCACTTAACACATCTTGCACTCATTCAATCACAGGGGTTTTTATCGCTCAAAAATACACGGAAAAACATGTATTTCTATTGCAAGCAACATTTGCCTGTCCACAGATCTAACCTATAATGTGGCTTTGTGCAATAACATCTCCATGGAAATAAGACTTTACACTGATGGTAGAAATGATGCGTTGTCAAGACTTTGTCGATTTTTTTTGGGATTGTTCAGATGACACAAAATTCAGATTTAGACTTTTACTTGGTTCAGATAACTCTTCAGATAACTAAAAATATCCTGGTTTATTTAATTTGTCCAAGTTGGAGCTGGATTTGCCAGTTTAACCTTATCTCAGTGACCCTGTTTATAGGTGTTTTTGGTGACACTCCAAAACAAATTTAAAAACCACCATTTTGTGCCTCAAATCAGTCCCCAACATCTCAAAAACAACGTGGCAAATTCATCTAAATGCCAAACACTATTGTAAAGAAAATACTAACGGAGGCCTGCTGTTTTAACCTAATTCGAAAAGAAAGGGTCATATTGTAGAAAAACATCTAAAAAGGTCATTTTGAAAAGGTTTGGTGACTGCTTCTGCTCCTCTCTCCCGTGACCAGGGTCATTTCCGCAGGAAGTTCTGAGCAACTCAATTGTTTTACGGTTTCCAAAACAAGCTGCCACACTCAGTCCCTCCACCTCTGTTAAGTGGACTACAGTAAAGGCCTAAAAACACAACTCTGTTACTTCCTTGATCTGATCTCGTACTACAAAAACATAAGTAAATGAACTGGAAATCTGGGTGTATTTTGTGAAATAATGTTTACAAATCGTCACATGCAATATTATTTTAGCAATGCAACGCAAAAATAGCAGGATCGCTAAAAGTGCCATTAGCGTGAAGGCCGTAGAGCAGGTCTCATGTAAGATTTTTATTTAAAAAATCAATACATGTATACATAATGTTTTTAGATATTGGGCCTCACTCACCCTGTGTTTTGCGTGGTTGAATCAAATGAGTGACACTCCAGGCGAGGTCCGTCGGTGGGTAAACTCTTCACAAAGTCAATATAGCGCTGCCCGGGGTCGTAAAGTTTGGCATTTTCACACAGACTCTGATGGTTGACTGGAAGAGACACCACCTGGGCCTGCTGAAGCTGGAACCAGTTCACTGTCACCTAGAATAATGTAAAACAAGATTAATTTACATTTAGATTCAAATATTTTTACATAAAAGTGGGTCTCATCGATGGACTCACAGCTTTGAGGGTGAGGTCACATTGGGAGATCATTTCCCGGAGTTGGGTCACGATCACACTTTTGGTGTTCGCCAGATCGACTCTCTTCACTCCAACGTCCACCTGACAGGCTTTGCAGTGCTCCCGGGCCTCTTCAGCCTGAGCACACATACATACATAAAATGCAAATTATAAGAGGTGACATGGGGAGAGGAAATACATAAGAAGGACACATTTGTACATGTAACTATGCACTTCCACAGACCGTAGTTTCTTACCTTTTGCAGAGCTTCGTCCTCCAGTCTGCGTCTCTTCTCGAGCTGTTTGACCCCTGTGGTGCCTCCCGCTCCCCCCTGCTCCTCCTCCAGGCGACTCGTGGACACTTTGGCCTTTTCATACTCCTCCTGCCGCTGAGCCTGCAGCAGCCGGGCCTTCTTCAGCGCACTGTCCGCCTCATTCTGAAAACACACAGGTCCAGACTCAGGTCCACATATTGCACATAATCATAGTCAGAGCCACTTAATGTGATAGTGATGATGATAGTAATGATAGTTTTATAGCCTTATATATTTACTCTACTGGTATAGAATTGGATTTTATGAATATTAATAAGTATTTCAATAGTTATTTATCTTAATTTTGTTGCATGTTTCATATTCTCCTGCTGCTCTTGAACTTACGTCGCAATAGTGGAATTTACCCATTGTGGGACAAAAAAAGGGTCTCTCTCTTATCTTATCTTACCTTTTCACAAATATGCAATTAATTATGCCATACATGACACAGAGACAATGCATATATCTAAACATACCAGGCTTTATTAGATAGTTTAATTTAAACCATTAAAATGTGAACTACTCTTCCTTCCTTAGAGCTGAAAGTTTAATTGCAATCGAATTGAAAGTGCAATTTAAATGGACACAATTAGCAAACCACCAAAGTACCATAGTTTCCTCCACAAACAATAAAATATCCTGCATTATTCTACATAAATACTGCTAATACTGCTAATACTGTCAATTCTGTAGTTTAGACCTATACAAACATGTTCTGAGATGTTCTTGTATTAGTCTGTCAGTTAATTTTCATTCTCCAGAACCGGTTTTAAATGTAGACTTTTATTTAAGAGGAAAAAAAACACACTCTGACTGCATTAGAAAGCCCTTTAATGTATATAACAGGACTCGCTAGGTTGCTTATGAGTGAAGTTTTTCCACTGTGATCCATCTGACTCGAAAATGACTCACTGAAGCACTCTTATTCCACTTTTTAACTCTAACGCTTTATGTTTACCGAAGCTCTTAAAATGGCAGTCAACTCACCATTTTCTTTAGCTCCCTCTGCCACTGCTCTTTGACCTCTTTTCGTAGTTTGTCCAGCTCATTCTTTCGTGCCACAAGAGGCTGAAAACCAAACAAAATCACAGTCAATAACCGCCGTCATGTCTACACCATTCGACACGTTTCATCTTATTTAAAAATACCTGGATGAACTTGTGCGTCTGAAGTATAGCGGCTGTTTGCAGTACCAGCTGACTGTACTCAATGTCGTGCTTGAAGGCAGTGGTGTAGATCTCCCGAAATGGCATGAATTCCTTAAACAGAACAAATAAGTCAATCCTTAAAGGTCCTTAAAGGTGGATCGTGTAACTTTACAAATGGAGAGTCTGCCTATGTTTTTGTCTCCATGATTATCCAAATGCTTTGCTTAGAAAGTGTCACCGTGTCACAATAAAAGCAAAGTACTTTTCAGACAAAGTAACCCCCATCTGCATGAAAAATTGGTAATATTACTTTATTTTAAATGTAATTACCTGTTGACTTGCAAGTGTCTTTGCAGATTCGGCCATTTTCGCGTAGCTCTTTGCACACTCGATGTCTGCAAACGTCACATTTCATTCATAAATACATCACATATACACATTACTGAGGATATAACCATTATTCATTCTTTGGACTGTATTAATTTGTCCCTTCATACTTCAGTTTTTTTGTCAATTCTTCAAAACTTTGAGCAGAATCCCATTTATAAACCACAAATCGCTAACATACTGTAGTTCTGCCCTTTTGGAAAACATTTTACATTCTTTACTTTTAGGAATAAACAGCTGCTGCAAGTTTAAACTGTAATCTAAACAACCTTGACTACAAGAGATAAAAAATAAGTAAATACTATTAATCAAAACAGAAAATATTTGGCTTTATCTGATAACAGTGAACAGATATACAGAACATGGCCATGAGACAGGATTCATTCATAAAAAACAACAAAAAAACAACTGTGCGTCATATTATACTGATTAAATTTCATCAAAGGTAGCAGCAGAAGTTAATATTTTCGCCCCCTGCTCCCAATAAATTCACCTTGTTTGCACTACTAGTACAGTTTCTTGCCACTCTGTAAAACCGTACCATAAAGATAGCATTATCCACATAAGTTTAAATACTTTGCTTTCTATTGTAAAACGAATGGCCTTGACACCACTCTTCAAATTGTTATTTCCTATATAATACAATACTATAAAAAGTTACTACATATTTGTTCTTCCGTACCCATACTGAGCCTCTTCTCCACCCAGGACAGCAGCTCCTTGGTGTATTTGGACCAGGCTTTGGCGTAGAGCAGCGCAGACTCCACCCCACTGTCCTGCCTCTGCAAAGTCTTGTCCACTTCTTCAGGTCGGACTGGTGGAGAAGGTCCTGTGAAGGAAACGGTAATATTTAGTACTGCAGCAAGTAAAGTAAAATGTAGTAAGATCAGGTTTGTGGAGATGCAAGATACATGCTTTTTGGTGCAATAAAAACATTTAAGGCATTTATTTTTTGTCTTTAAATGCATTTTTTATGTGGTTGAATCCATTTTTGTGAATGAAGTAAGAGAAAGTAAGTAACTGAACTGCCCTTTTGGAATAAATACAAGACAAAAAAATGACCACTTCCTACTTCTAAAGCTATAACTTTTTTTTGACACCTTCCTAAAATAATTGCAGGTTCAACACAAAAAACTCCCCCCAAAATTGAAATTATGGCATAAAATAATAATCTCAGTCAGAAAGTATGTATCAAAGGATGCTTGACATATGAGAACACTTGTTTTAATAACTAAGATTAAATAAATGACTTTTTTTGGCCTTTTTTGGACCACACACTTAGGCAAAAAGTGACTTAGGCGACAACACAATCCATATAATTACTACACAACATTTTACTACACGCATTTTAATAGTTATGCATCTTGATTTTGCTGCACGTTCAAAATTCTCCTGCTGTTCTTGAACTTTGCATTGCAGCATTGGAATTGTGGGACAAATAAAGCCTCTCTTATCTTATGTTACCTTATCTTAACAAAAAAATGTGAAATTAATGATGCCATAAACTTTTTAAAACAGCGTTAGCTCATGTGTGCGTCGCGTCACCGTGGTAACTGCAGAACAATCCATTTTATTTTTTCATTCTTGCTCTGTAAATGCTTTATTCTTTGACATATTCCTGGATTTGTCTCTCCTCGGGCTTTTCTCAGAGCAGGAATACAATAACTCAGTGTCACAACAACAAAATCGTCTTTACCTGGAGGATCATCTTTCTCTGGACCGGATACTCCAGATTCCACAGACAGGTTTTCAAAAGACTGGAAAAAGAAAAACACAGAATACAAGGAGTTTGATTTCCCCTTAAAGGCTCCAAACATGATGCAAAAACACATGTTAAAATTAGCTTATCTGAAATTCAACTTCCTCGGAGCAGTTACACAACACAGAGCCGGAAAACAACAATACATCAGATCAATTCAACGCGAGTGGAAAACATTTTAAGAACATGCGTCACCTGCTGGGAGCTCACGTGAACTTTGAACTTAAGGCTATATATTACTTGGGTACAATCTATATCATAAACTTAAACAATTCAGGGTTTAGGTCATATCCTAAATTCATTTCTGTCTATGGATAAGACGTGGCTGGAACATTCAGACCAGTATTACGTGTGCGGAAAATGCAGAAAAACAAAAAGTAGTGCATATTATTGCATGAGTACAAATACTAACACTACCAGTTCTTATATTTGGTTATTTTAGAGTCAATTTTACCCATATTTTTGTCCTCCTTTGGGATAGTGTTGGCGTAGTCCAATGTTAGACCTAATATTTGTTTCATTCATTCGTTTAAGTATAAAAATAAAGATATAACCCTTGTTTAGACCTGGCATAGTCCTGTTTTAGACCTGGTTTAGATTTGGTGTGACTAATTTGAGAACCACTAGAATAAAATGCAAAATTCTGAGTAGTTAAACCTTTAAAAACTCATCCACAATAGCGCAATTTAGAAAGATCCACTATTATATTGTCTTCAGAACGTGCATTAAGTGTAAAAGGATTATTGTACGCATTTTGTTACATAATAATTACTAAATTGACTTCATCGTTCAGTATATGAAAGCTGGATCAATATTTTTGGGGGGCGGGGTCATTGTTTATCGTGTGTATTTTTTTTTATTTTAGACATACAAGTTTGAATAAATAACTTTTATGACTTACAAATGCGATACTGTCTTTGATTCTGCTGTTTATTTAATGCAGCATGTGATTTTTTTTAACATTATTACACATTTAGAATAGTTTTTGTGGTTTAAATCTGCTCTTTGGTTATTGAGTCATATATTAATTATAGATATTATCATTTTCTAGTCTATATTTACTTCAGCATATATTTAATTTCAAAATGAGTTATCGTGACTCCTTGATTGCAATCTTAATAGAGCTCTCCTGCACACCCAGGTCAACAATGTAAAACATTATAATTTGCTCTTAATGTTCTTCCTGCTAAAATAAAGGTTAAAATTGCATTGAATTAAAGTAGAGGTAATTGTTTGATTGTTGCATTTGCTCTTACCCTGCTTCTTTTAGTCAGGGGCAGCCCCAACACCGATCCATTCTCTACATCTCCCATAAGGAAGTCAGACACACTGTAAGTAAAACATAGATAGGCATTTACCAAGCGGGATACGGAAATGAGGACAAAACGCGTATAAAATTCAATAGAGAAATCAAAACATTAGCTATAAAGGAAGCTGGCTCTTTGCATTGTACTTACACATTGCCAAAGGTGAAGGCCAACGTATCAATGGCGGTGTAGATCTCTCCGAATAATTTTTGTTTGTTGTCCTCGTTCACCTCCTTGAAGTTCACTCCTGTGGGGAAAAGCAAGATTCATAAATTTATTTGAATTAGATAGATTAGATTAGACATAGATTATAACAAAACAGGTCCACATAGCTGCAGATAGAACAGCACTGCAAATTCAAAACCAGATGTTAAAGGCACACTGTGTAACTTTTCTGGTGAAGACTTTGCCATCTGTTTGTCTTTATGCCTGGGATGATCCATTAAACAAATATATCTTTATGAATTTACTGTTTTTTATTTCTCAAAACTACCATAAAAACATGCATAAAGGGCTCACTTTTCCACAGATGTGACCTGTAACATTGCCTAGTGTCCTGGCCTTGTCTCCATGGAGATGAAATTAAACTAAAAGCAATACTGTAGAACATTTGAGGAAAAAAAGTCCTGCGTTTTCGTCCAGGAAAATCTACATGGAGCAGGTGATGGACCCTCTATTAGAAAAGTTACACAGTGAAACTTTAAG
>KN499988.1:38563-48658 GCA_000787155.1 Scartelaos histophorus | reverse complement strand
TATACATTTTCTATTTCTTTGCATTTGCTTTCCTCTTTTAACTATTATCCATCAACAAGGTCTTAACCCAAACACTTTAACAGGAAGCAAGTCATACGTCATTACATACACTCGAATCATTAACTCTGCAGATGAAAGAGGGAGGGGTCATGTCATGGTCACCGTGGAAAATCTATCTGCAAACAGGAAGGTACTCTCCATCCGTGGGACTCCATAATATGACTCATCTGTACAACACCTACAGCCTTTTGAAACTCAGTGTCTCATCCTCCATTTCAGAGACGAACACAAGCTCAGATTTTACTCAACAGGATAGACCCGCCCAGGGGAGTCAATCCAGCATAAAAAATAACCATGGTTACAAAACATGAACACAATGGAGGGGATGCTTATTTAGACAATGTGAAGGAGAAGGGGAACACTTTGCGCCTTGTCTGACTAACCTATATTTTGGGAGAGAGACTTTTTTGTTGTTGCATGAGTAGTTTTTTGAAAACCTTTGCTTCCACAGAAATAGTAATCCTAAACAATAGCCTATACAGTAGATATCTAGTGCTATCACAAGACTAGAAAATAAACAAATCAGGGCTTTTTAGTGACATAATCAAATTACTACATTTTTGGTAGATTTGGCAACTATTGGAGAAATATATAGGAGACTAATGGGAACAATCCAGAAACTGTTTTGTTCAGTTTCAAGCACTCCTGTAAGTATTGATAAAATTAAGCCCTGAAAATTTGACTTAGGAAAACTCCTGAATAAATGAGAAATTACATCAAAATGTTGATAATTTTTTTTGGTAGGCAAGCACCTTAAATCAAAGGAAAAAAATAAAACACTGGTGCATATATATCTATTATCTATTAAAATGTATTTTTCTTATCATCCTTTATTTTGTAGAAAAAAGTTTGTTTTTTCTGCTGTTGTTCTAGTACTAGCTACACAAACAGGTTTTTGCATTGTAAACTGCATGGACACAATATTTTTTCTGAGAAAATTTTGCATCCACATCAGCCTAAAAATGTGATTAGTTTCAAATGTTGTTTTCTTGCTAGACTAAAAAGGGGATGTTTTCTTATGCCTTGCAAAGAAAATAAAGCTCGCGCCTCCTGTGTTCAGTTTTACCACACTGGCCTACTTATACAATTGTGATTAGATGGTGGGCCTAACTTGCTACTTGCTTAATTTTTACTGTTGTTAGGCCTAGTGGGCTGTATACAATGGCGTTCCCAACATTCTTTAAACTATTGCTTCAATGTTCAAAGTGGTTTAATAGTAGTCAATACTATGTATAATGATTATATCAATGGTTTCCTTTGAAGGCGAGTTTATAGTTTATAGTTTATATGCCACAGGGCTCAGTCCTGGGCCCAATTCTGTTCACTCTTTATATGTTACCGTTAGGTAACATCATCCGAAAGCATGGTGTCAATTTCCACTGCTATGCAGATGACACCCAGCTTTACCTATCAATTAAACCCGATCAGATTAATCAAATAGAAAGACTTAGTGTCTGTGTGAGGGACATAAAAACATGGATGACCCTTAACTATTTACTTCTTAACCCCGAAAAAACTTAAATAATTCTATTAGGCCCTAAACACCTACGAGACTTTCTAAATGAGCAGATAATCACATTAGATAATGTTAATGTAGCCTCCAGTTGGCATTCAGAAGGTCTTGCAATAGCCTCTAGTTCTACTGTAAGAAACCTGGGAGTTCTAATTGACCAGGAGCTCTCATTTAAAGCACATATAAGCCCAGTCTGTAAAATGGCTTATTTTCATTTACGCAATATAGCCAAAATTAGAAAAGTACTGCCAAAAAATTATGCCGAAAAACTTGTCCATGTCCATGTCACATCAAGGTTAGACTACTGTAACTCCCTGCTTGTAGCTTGCCCTACTAGCTCCATAAAGCCTTCAATTCTTGCCCTACTAGCTCCATAAAAAGCCTTCAATTGGTTCAAAATGCAGCTGCAAGATTACTAACAGGTACTAAAAAACGAGAGCACATTACTCCAGTACTAAAAAATCTTTATTGGCTTCCAGTTGAGTTTAGAGTAAAATTTAAAATTCTTCTTCTAACCTATAAAGCTGTAAATGACATGGCCCCTTCCTACATTAAAGATGAAATCCCTTATCATCCTAATCGTTCACTCCGCTCTCAAAATGCTGGTCTATTGCTGGTACCTAGAGTCTCTAAAAGTACATTAGGAGGTAGAACATTTAGGTACCAAGCACCTTTGTTATGGAACCACCTCCCTGCTCATGTTAAAGAGGCAGACACAGTCTCTACATTTAAGATTAGGCTAAAACCGTTCCTCTTTGAAGTAGCTTATGGTCAGGTCAGCTAGGAACAGAAACTAAACCCATAGACTTAGTTAAGCTGCTCTAGGAGATAAATTGCTGGGAAAGTATGGCATTCTTGTTCCTATTGAACTCGACTTGACCCATAACCTCAAGCCTCAGTGAGCTTCACTTGACTGGAGCTGAACGTCATGAAGGACAACTCCATTAGTCCACCTTCCTTACATTTACTTTAGTTTACTTTACATTTACAGGGAGCTCTACATTAGTTGCCTAACCAGCCAACCGTGGGGTTCTGGCTTGCCTGGTAATTAGATTAGGAACCAGTCCACAGTCCATTATGACAAATATTTTGCATTTTTTACCTTTCAAGCAGCAAGTGGCAGCAGTGAGCTCTGTTGGGTCCGGTGGATAGCAACCAGAGATGTTTTAGTTGGAGGAAGCTTACACGCTTTACTGAAACGTCTGCAAAATTTATTACACAAATTGTAAATTTGTGTAATAAATTTACAATTTATTACACAATATTATAAAGCAATGCCAAGATATATGCGACTGTTTTGAGACCACTTGCTGTTTGTAATGATATAAAAAACGCTTTGTCTTTATTCATATGTCGTCACCTGAAGCCATTAAAGTCGTGTTAAAATCAGGTTATCTCTGCCTTCAGTCCAGGTCCATGCTCCACGCCCCAGGCCGATCACTCTATTTAAATTTCCGCATTGGGCTCTCACTGGTTGCGCTGGTTCATGATCTGCAGCTGTAGCAGTGGCAGCAGCTACAGGGAACAATGTCAAGACTTCTTTTGAGGACGAACTTGAGGGCTTGTATGGCCTCTCAGATCAGGATGGCGTCTGACCAGGTAAATCCAACTACTGTCCGAAAATCATGGATGTTTAGTTTAGCTTTAGCTGCGCCCGTGCCTATGTGGGCTAACGCGGCTAACGTAGCAACTTGGTAACTTCATTGAAAGGTCAACTTCCTGTAGTCAGTTTCCTATTATCAAGAAGAAAATTATAACATGTAATTGTTATACACAGACGAATCTCATTAAAGCATATTCTGTTTTCTGTTTTGTCCCAGTCATGTCAACACTGGGACAGATGTTGGCTAGTTAACTTAAATTGCGTATTTTTTTTTTCATATTGTTATTCCATACTTGTATTTAGCGGCATCAGCATCAAGCAGTTGTTTACAGTGCGCATAATTGTTATTGCAAAATAAATAAAGAAATGTTACTCTTATTTGCATTGAAAGCGTGTGCATTTTCTAACCACATTAATTTCTTCTGCCCTCAGCTAGGGGAGCTGGGCAAAGGTGCAGGAAAAGGTGGTGGTGGAGGAGGCTCTGTGAGGGAAGCAGGAGGTGCGTTTGGCAAGAGAGAAGCTGCATTTGAGGAGAAATATTTCAGGTAAGATCCATCTGTTAAGGGTTTTCACAATTGCTGTTAAATTTACCTTTGTTCTGTGTTGTCTTTGCAGGCAGAAGGAGAAGGAGCAGCTTGACGCTCTGAGGAAGCATCATTTTGAGGAAATTGAGCACCATAAAAAAGAAATTGAGCGTTTACAGAAAGAGATCGACCGTCACAAGGGAAAGATCAGAAAGCTGAAGCATGACGACTAAAGAACCAAACACCAATCTACTCTAAGCATCATATCACTGACTCTGCTGGCTGCAGGGCTCATTTGGTCATTTATTCCAATAAATCTTAATTTTTCACTTGTGAAGTAAGAGCTTTGTAATGACTGTTTACTCATACATACTATATATATCATAGTATGTAAGGCCTACTTGTGTCTTATGTAGTAAAGGTTCTTCTGCCATTAATGTTCTCCCTGCTTTGTCCAGTTCTCCCAACTCTTAAAAGCGTTTCTGCAACTACTGATAAACTTAAGCCCTAAAACGTTTAATTAAGGAAGACTCCTAGATAAATGAGGGATTACATCAAAATGTTGATACTTTTTAGTCTTTTGGTTGGCAAGCACCTTAACCCAAAGGAATAAAATAAAACATCTGTGCATTTCTATGTGTAGGTACATATATATAGGTACTTTTAGTTGTAAATACCTGCGTGTTCATGTTCATCACCCTTAATTTTGTAGAAACATGTTTTGCATTGTAAAACTTTATTTCAATCTTGCACCCAAATCAAACTTGAAAAATGTGATTAGTTTCAACTGTCAGAACTTAAAAGGGTATGTTTTCTTTTGCCTTAGAAAAAAAAAAAAAACGCTCCAATGCACTCACTCACCTCTTCAGCTCGCGCCTCCTGCGTGGCTACTCTCGGCACTTCTCGCGAGATATGCTGGCGTTGTTTGGGCGAGAGCCGACGACGATACCGTTGTCTGGAAAATTGTCTCGTGTCTGAAGCGCATATCTAATATTAACCATTTCTGCTTTCATTACCGTATAGTAGTAATACAGTTGTGAAATCGCCGCTGCAGCGCTTCTGAAATTGACCGGTGAGTTTTGCTAACTGTTTCTATTGTGTGATTTACGGTGCAAATGTGTTTGGTTTGCAAAAGGTGTCTCGGAACGGCAAGGCCTTGCACCTTTGAGCCCGATGGCTAGCCACATTTGTGCAATTTTCTGTTCATTGTAACCTGTAAACTGTTTTCATACATCCAAATGCATGTTTCTCTAATGCTTTTGTATGAGTTAGTTGCATGTGTCTTTTGCCTTGATCATCATTGTATAAAAATAAAATAATCTTTCACGGCTGCTAACCATCCATGTGAAGGGGGCGGGACTGGCTGTTGATACAAATCCTTGTCCTAATATTAACGGAAATATAAATGTACGAACAATAGGCAATAAACATTTGTACATTCACATTTATCGTCAGTAATACATATATTACAATATGCATCCGTGTCACTCAACTAATAAAATTAAATTGAGGAAATTATCAAACTGCCAACTGTACATAGTAACTGAGGACTGTTGTTGTTTTTTTACAGCCTATAAAGTTTTCCATTGTGTTTTTCAGCACAGGATATGGCGGAGTTGAACGGTAGCTCTGTCCTAATAAAGGAAGAAGAAGAGCCCATGGAAACCTCGGCTGCACACACAGAGAACTACCAAACCCTAATCGATGCTGGACTGCCCCAGAAAGTGGCTGAGAGTTTAGATAATATCTTCCAAACAGGTAAGCCATATGGTCAATCAAACTTAAGTTTAAATAAAGGCACATGTGAGTGACACATGTTTTTCTGTTGTAGGCTTGGTGGCCTATGAGGATCTGGACGAGAGAGCTATTGATGCTTTGAGGGAGTTCAATGAAGAAGGTGCCCTGACTGTATTGCAGCAGTTCAGAGAGAGTGACCTTTCACACGTGCAGGTAACAGTTCAGTTATCTCTCTCTGATGTATTTCCATAATGTTTATTATATTAATTTGGTGTCTCTGATTAGAATAAAAGTGCTTTCCTTTGTGGAGTGATGAAGACGTACAGACAAAGGGAAAAGCAAGGGAGCAAAGTACAAGAATCCACTAAGGGCCCAGATGAAACCAAAATAAAGGTAAGCAAAATATATTGCCCCTATTTACACAATGGGTACCAAAATGATAACAGTTTTATTTATTTTTCTCAGGCTCTTTTGGACAGGACTGGTTACACATTGGATGTAACCACAGGACAGAGGAAATATGGCGGGCCTCCACCTGAGGAAGTGTTCACAGGCTCGCAACCTGGGATTGGAACTGAGGTAAATAATAAGCAATTTTATGCTCTATCTGAATGTTATTGAATGGCACTATAATCTGTTTTGTTCTGTGATATTCAATATATTTCTAGAGAGACTAAATCATTTGCCTTTTGAATTGATTAGACATTAATAGTTCTGAATTGTGTGGTCATTTTTTTTAGGTTTTTGTCGGTAAAATCCCACGGGACTTGTATGAGGATGAGCTGGTGCCCCTTTTTGAGTCAGCTGGCCCAATCTGGGACCTTAGGTTAATGATGGACCCTCTGTCTGGACAGAATCGAGGTTATGCCTTTATCACTTACTGCAACAAGGATGATGCCCAAAAGGCTGTGAAGCTTGTAAGTCGAATGGTATATTTAAATTTTCATCAATGAATATATATACTGACATATACTTTTTTCTTTTTTTAGTGCGATAATCATGAAATCCGTCCAGGTAAATACTTGGGAGTGTGTATATCTGTTGCAAACAATCGTCTGTTTGTAGGATCGATCCCAAAGAACAAGACCAGAGAAAGTATTTTAGAGGACTTTGGCAAAGTGACAGGTAAGCTCCTGAACACAACATGGCAGTGATGAAGTTGCCTGTGTATTAACTTGGTGGTTTTGTTACAGAGGGTCTCCAAGAGGTGATATTGTATCACCAACCGGATGACAAAAAGAAGAATCGTGGTTTTTGTTTTCTTGAGTATGAAGATCACAAGTCCGCAGCCCAGGCCCGGCGTCGGCTAATGAGTGGAAAAGTGAAAGTTTGGGGAAACCCAGTGACCGTGGAGTGGGCTGACCCTGTCGCTGAACCAGATCCTGAGGTCATGGCAAAAGTAAGAGGCTTCTTGGTCATTTTCCACAGCTGTTGTTTGCTAATGTGACTAAAGCATGAGTCTTGTTTTTTTGCTTGTTTTTTAAGGTAAAGGTGCTTTTTGTGAGGAAGCTGGCCTCAGCTGTGACTGAGGAGCTTCTAGAAAAGACCTTTTCCCAATTTGGGAAGTTGGAGCGAGTGAAGAAACTGAAGGATTACGCTTTTGTTCATTTTGAAGAGAGGGATGCAGCTGTAAAGGTGTGTGTTTGTTTCTTTCTCTCTTTAACATTTTCCACAACTTTGCCAATCCTAGTGTTAATGTTTTCATGCAAAATGTATTCGATCAGGCAATGGATGAGATGAATGGGCAGGAGCTGGGGGGAGAAGAAATTGAGATTGTCTTGGCAAAGCCCCCAGACAAGAAGAGGAAAGAACGCCAAGCAGCTCGTCAAACCAGGAATGCAGGGTAAGACTTAAACATGTTCTTAACACAAGTGCAGTATATTGTAGGTTACAATTTAATCTGTTTTACTGTGTGTAGGTATGATGACTACTATTACTACCCACCCCCACGTATGCCCCCTCCAGGCCGAGGCAGGGGCCGTGGGGCACGGGGTGGCTATGCCTATCCCCCTGATTACTACGGATATGACGACTATTATGATGATTACTATGGCTACGACTATCATGACTATCGCGGGGGGTACGAAGACCCATACTACGGCTATGATGATATGTACAGCATGAGGGGCCGTGGTACCCGTCCCGCCCGAGGAGGCCCTCCCCCTCCCCGAGCTCGTGGTGCTCCTCCTGCCAGAGGCCGTGGGGGCTATGCCCAGAGAGGACCGCCCTTAGCCGGTCCGCGTGGTGCCCGAGGGGGGCGTGGGGCTCCTTTCCAGCCACAGCGCGGCCGTGGTCCTCGTGGAGCCCGGGGCAATCGCGGCGGCAACGTGGGTGGAAAGAGGAAGGCCGATGTGTTTAACCAGCCTGACTCCAAGCGCCGCCAGACCAACAACCAACAGAACTGGGGGTCCCAGCCCATCGCGCAGCAGCCCCTGCAGCAGGGGGCCGACTATTCCGGTAACTATGGGTATAGTAATGACACCATGGAGTTTTCACAGGATTCTTATGGGCAGCAGTGGAAGTAGATCACCAAAAGGTATTTGTGAAAAGAGAAAATAACACAACATAACAGAAAAAACAGGAGATTGGCCACAATTTTTTGATTGACTTTTTTATCCTTCATCCCTCATGAAACGATCTGTACATATATTTCTCAGAAAAAATGGACAGACCCCAGAATTGGCTCCAGATGATTGGCTGCAAAGCCTTTTGGCTGAAGAATGAACGTAACCGTTGTGGTGAATGAATTCTTACTCGGTTACATTGGGACATGTGTCTTAAAAATACATACTAAACACTTTTATTGTTACTTGATGTTTCTGATTCTTTTAAAGCCAACCATGAACATTCACAAAAATGGACATCATTCTCAAAAGTCTGAGAGGACATTAAATATTACTGCCTTGCAGAAAGTCTTTTCCAAGCCCTCCCCCTCCCCTTCTTGTAATCCCTTATTTGTGGTTTTTCATAGTTGCTTAGGGCTTTGCTTGTAAATAAATGCCTATCGTTAGAGCTTCATAACTTCATTTTTTGCAAAGGTGGAGAAAAGAATCCACAGGAAGGACAAAATCAAGTTTTGTAATGTTCAAAGTGTATGCCTAGCATTTCTAGAGGTAGTCAAATTGTGTTTTTTTTAAAAATGATATCATAACTTCCTATGTTTTCTTTCAACATACCCAGTAGAATTTGGTTTGGCTTACCTTAAGAGCCATAGCAGTTTGTTCTCTGATGGTCTTTGTATTTATAACTTTTACGTTTGTTCCGTTTCAATAAAACTCAGCTGAGCATCAGTCAATTGTCAAAAACTCAAATTCAGTGTTGTCATTCAATATTTAATTTAAGCCAAATTTTAACATTTAAGATCCATCCTTTCATTTCTAAATCCAAAAGCTTCCACAAACTCATCAGTCAATTTAGGCAATGGGATAAGAGTGCCAAAGACCAGAATTTTAACCCTTTTCAGTGAATGTTACATCCTTCACATAGAAATCAAATATAACATCCACAAACAAAAAGGCAAACAATATAACCATCTTCATTGGCCAGATACACCTCAAAATGTGTATATTTTGAGAATTTTCCATTCTGTGTGGTGGCTAACGAAAGTAGGACTGGGATGTCTCATTGTCTACGTCTTTGTAAGATAAGAGGCAGTTGAAACATGTAAATTATTTTCCAAAATATGCCACAAAAGCAAAGCGTGAACTCTGCTGTCACAACTACCCACAGTTTACATCAACACCGTCATGAAACTACAGAGCTTAACTCAAAGGGTTAAAATTCTTAAATCGTTGTCTTCATTTATTTTTCCATTGAACTGTTTTGTTTAGCAGCATTGCCTTCATTGTATTTTGTTTCATGTGTCTGTCCTCTTATTCCAACCTGCCTAGGTGGAGAAGCATTGAGAGCCACAGCGCTAGAGTGAGGAACTCAGCTGACAGTACTCCAGGGTGAGCTCGCCTTGCACAGAGTACTGTCCTCTCCTGTAACAGCAGCTGTCAATACTAGCATTACTCACAAGCCAACTTCATCTCAACTGAAGCTTTTACTGTTACACAGGGTTCAAATGTGCCAAATCATTATGTTTGGATTTAAAATGAAACTCAAAATGGGTAGTTTGGACTATATATTTCAATTAGAAAACTGCCCATGATTTAACACTGCATAAACTACAATCACCTGTTGGCCTTGGCCCAGCACATCCCATTCTCCTCATTCTTAGCGAGTTGGGCGGTGTTCATTTCCGTCTTGCAACACTAGGGGCAGCAGTTCCACCGCAGCATCTGGGTCTTTGTTTGAATTTCTGCTGCTCGTGGTGGGAGAGGGTCTGCAATTGCAAATTATGGGGAGAATTGTGGCATATAAAACGCTATTGCAGCTTTACCCTAGATATAATGGAATCTAATTGGTTAGAATGGGCCGGTTAATATTGAAATGGGCTCTTAAAAGAACAATGGGGTGTGCAACATTTAATGCATTAATGCATTGACACCACCAGATGGCAGTAAAGTGTTCCTCATTCATAATGTTATTCAGGTAAGATTTTCATGTAGGGAAGTTTTGCTGGTCATTGTATTATCTGCTCTGATTCGATCACATGATTGTCTCTCATTGGTTTTAAGAAATGTGCTGAAGCAGCATCTCATCTTGGTTTTACT
>KN499988.1:24425-38531 GCA_000787155.1 Scartelaos histophorus | reverse complement strand
ACTAGAAGATCTGCTAAGTCCCAGTGTCAGAGTCCATACATGAGGACCAACCAGTGGGTAAGAATGTTCAGCTGTTTGCACTTTGTTACAATGTGCACATTTATGAGCAAGTTGTCTGTCAGCAAGACATGTTAAGTTTAATCTTTCACAAAATGAAATTTTACTAATGTCATGTTTCTGTCTGTTTTTGTAGGTTCGAGGCAGAACAATGGTTCGTAGAGCTAACTTTCATTGAACAAAGGCCAACTGAGGACTTTTCAGACCAGTTTAGTTTGGTAACTGTAGTACCCCAGAATAGTTTTATTGATGAACGTATAACATTAATGAGATAATAAGTTTTGTTGTTGATTGCAGAAACCTGGAATCTGTTGCTTCATGTTGAAAGTGGATAAGCTGAAGTGAAGACCTCAAGACGTTTCTGTGCAATGTATAAATGTTTTTACATTTTTGTATATTTATCCTCAACTATTTATAAACTTTTTTTTAATAACATCTTAATACAGATTGTGTTTATGTGCGTGTTTTATTGTTTTGTTTTTGTTTTATGTTTTTGTTTTTTTAATTAGGGACCCATTTTACCTCTGGGATCAAAACCTTTACCAAAATACTACATGTATTTTTAAGACTTTCTAATTTGATGCTGAATTTTATGCATTGAAATCAGAATTGTGTTTATGATTTTGAGTACAGTTGGAAGTCAACACAACAGACTGCACATTATTTTAAAATTACACGGACAAAACAGCTGCAAATATTTTGAGGTGTTTCACGAAGATTACGCACAGTGAGATCACGTGGTTTTGTACGTCCTACGTAAACCGCGGGGAAGATGGCGGCCGCCGGAGGAGAATCCTCAGCGAAACCAGATTCAGATGAATTATTTCAGACTTTTTACACTGAGGTATGGCCGTTCACGAAATAAGGTGCTCCGTTTGAGGATTGTGATTATTGTTTAGAACACGATACGAGTATACACTATCAAATTACGGAATTTTAAGATTATTCTTCGTGAGGCCTTGTATATAGGATTAGCCTAGCTGTCATGTTTACACTCTATGATTTAAACCATGGCCCATCTAATAATTTAAAGCATTTATAACAACACATTGAAGCCCATACGACTGAACACATTTGCTCAGTTCCAGTGGAGTTCATCACATGAAGCCAGAATGATTGTGGCTTATTAAATATGGCGGTGTTTACAAAACGCGGTCTCATTCATAAAACATTCATTTCATTTGCAGGTGAAGCAGATCGAGAAGAGAGACTCGGTATTGACGTCGAAGCAGCAAATAGACAGACTGCTCAGGCCAGGCGCGTCCTACTTCAACCTCAACCCTTTTGAGGTGTGCAGTTTTACCTTTGTTTTGAGTTCAAATTAAAACATGCCCAAATACAGTTCAAGTACAGTGGGCAAATGTTCCTATTTTTTGTTTGATAGGTGCTGCAAATAGACCCCGATGCGACTGATGATGCATTAAAAAAACGTTTCAGAGCAGTAAGATTATTGTTGTATATTAATAACAAAAGTACTAAGTACATTATTCTAACACCTCTTTTATGATTTATATTTGTGCTTATTTGCAGCTGTCAATTTTAGTCCATCCTGACAAAAATCAAGATGACCCAGACAGAGCACAGCAGGCTTTTGAAGGTAAATTCATAGCTGATTAGCAGTATCATCTTTGTTAAAAAGTGTTCACCATTTCTGGAATGGTTTGCTTTTCTCTGATAATGTGTAAGCCACCTCATATTATCTAAATAATTTTACCATTGGAATCTTTTTTTTTTTTTTTTTTTGAGCTTTCTACTATGTTGAGTTGGGTTGTGATAACTTGTTAACTCCTCATTTCATTTGAACAAGTGAATAATTCTTACAAAATTACCCTAAGAATGCTTATTAAAATATTTGTTTTGCTTGTAGCTGTGGACAAGGCCTACAAACAACTGCTAGATCCTGAGCAGAAGAAGAGGGCCGTAGACGTTATCCAGGCCGGAAGGGAATACATCGAGCATATGGTTAGTAATAATAACTATAATGCTATATATGTTTAAAATAGAGGTTAAGTGTTTTCTGTTTTTCTTCAAAGGTGAGTGAGAAAAAGAAAAAACTTAAGAAGGAAGGGAAGGACCAGACGGTGGAAGAGGATGACCCTGAAGTGGTGAGCTTGCTCTGTCAAATAAATAATAACAATGATTCAGGTGCACTGCATGATCTGTTACTGTAAACTAATCCTGTGCATTTGAAAACAGTTTAGACAAGCTGTGTACAAGCAGACCATGAAGCTGTTTGCAGAGTTGGAAATCAAAAGGAAGGAAAGGGAAGCCAAGGATATGCACGAAAGGTAATATATTGAATTTATGGGTAAATAATGGTTTGTTTTTTTATATTTTGTATTTATATTTTTATTATTTATGAAGAGAAATGTAAAAATACCTCACTTTTATTCAAGCAAGCACTTGGATAAATGTTAGGAAATACTACAATGTTTATTTTATTATAATTTTCATTTTATTTTACATATTAAGAGCCAAAATTAATTTATAAAAGTTTTTGAAATATGTGTTTTTAATCTGTTTTTCCCTTGTTTGACAGAAAAAGGGCAAGAGAGGAAGAAATTGAGGCAGCAGAG
Organism: Scartelaos histophorus; assembly: GCA_000787155.1. Taxonomy (NCBI): domain Eukaryota; kingdom Metazoa; phylum Chordata; class Actinopteri; order Gobiiformes; family Gobiidae; genus Scartelaos; species Scartelaos histophorus. Next base: position 35,898 of record KN499988.1, on the reverse strand, counting down.
AAAGCTAAAAGAGAGAGGGAGTGGCAGAAGAACTTTGAGGTGTGTAATGGTACTAAAGAAAAAAAGCATTCTTGACATATCATGCTATAATTTTTTTAAATTTTTTTATTTTATATATTCTCAGGAAACGCGAGACGGGCGGGTGGACAGTTGGCGAAACTTCCAGGCAAAAGGCAAGAGTAAGAGCAAGAGCAAAGGAGAGAAAAGATCGTTCCTCAAACCTCCCAAAGTAAAGATGGAGCAGAGGGAATGATGATGTACAATAGGACTTCATAGAAAAATAATTTCCTGTTTCTGAGTCTGTCCCTCGTCCATGCTCTGGACTCTCCATCACCACGTCAGGGACACAGCAGAACCCGGACTCTCAGATGTAGTTTTGTACTGTTTTTGTACATAATGTGTGACCCTCTGATCAGACCATTTCTTCTGTTTTCACAACATATTTTTACAGAATAAAGCTCAGATCTTAAGCATTCTCTCTTGGGTGTATAAAGTTAAAGTTTCAGTTTGTTTCGAGATTAATTTTTAAAAGTCAACTTCAAACAATGACATTTGCCTAAAATATGCTACTGTAGGTATTGGTTCACATGGTTTCTGGACAGTCCCCACTTCACACTGATGCAAATCCACTGTGTTTCACAGTGAATGCAGTTATGGTTTTATTTTGTATTGGTTTTGCATGTGTTATTGTATCAATGACCCCTGTCAATAAAAGACTACTACACAATGGTCTTGGTATATATTTTAATTAGAAATGAAAGATCAGGAAATAGTGAATACAAATTTACAGTATTTACAGTAAGATTTAAATAGTCTCAATCATACCACATGCTGAAAGGCCTACCTAAAAAAAGTCCTCATTCAAGGTTTAAAAGGAAGTGCTCCATCATTTGAAATTGTTTCAAATGTTTGTAGAAGAGTTCAGTCTCACAGTCACATGACTTTACATGGGTCCACATTACCTCCAGTCACTGTGACTGGAGCTGCAGTTCCTCCCATCAGTCCGTCCAAACTCAGGCCCTGAAACGCCCCAAAAAATGACTCCTCTTTGGCTGTAGCCGCAGGTTTCCTAGGAGTGGTCATTTGCTACAAGATAAATATAAGGTTTAAAATTAAATATATGTATTAGAAATCTGATTAGGTATTAGTTGAAAATTTACTTACCCTGGGAAGACAGTGTTGCCTCCTGAAATGTGTTTTTCTGACCACTCTCTCTGCATTTTTCTTGGCCAAAATTGCTTGTTGTCTTTTCCTTCAGATAAACAAAACAAAGCAATGTGCGTCATTCCACCTTCCAAGCTGCTTAGTCTCACGAGGCCTGTCTTTAACCTGGTAATAAGTCTGTCTGACCACGCTGTACTTCAAAACAGACCTCAGCACAAGGTGTGAGCAGAGCACTTGTTTGGTTCTGTTTTAGTCTATACAGTTAAATAAATAAATTATGTACAGGTGAACGTATGTCAGCAGTTTGAATAAACCATTTGAGATGTAATAATTTTACTTCATATTTTCTGTTACGCATTTCTCATTTTACTGCATATCATTTGTGACAATAAAACTATTGTAAAATATTAAGAAGTTCTTTATGTTAAAAGAGGGTCTTGAAAATGAAAGGAGGTCTGCCACCTGCTTGTCTCAATGGAGCTGATTTTAATAAGTCTAAATCCATGTTTCACAACATGGATTTAGACTTATCTCCCTCCACGGCACAGCTCCACTTATGATAAGATAACATGTGAAGGTATTTTGTAGCAATAGAAACACCTGGAATAAATGTAAGATGAATCCTGAGTAAGTTTATGCTATAATAAGGAACATTCCAGACAAAGCGATAACATTTCCATAGAGACAAGCAGGTGGCAGTCCCTCTACCTGAAAAGTTGCACAGTGCCCCTTTAAAACAGATTTCGCCTCACCGTTCTCTCTTGAGTTCATCTTGGTAGACTCTGAGCCAGGAGTCGGGGACCTTCTGATTGGTGCAGGGCAGACTCCTCCTCCTCCCCACACTCATCCTACGACTACGAGAAAAACTGGCTCTCCTCACAGACTGGGAACGCTTAGATCCCCCTCTTTTAGCAGACGAGCCTCTTCCAGAAATGAACTGCTTCAGAGGAGAGCCCAAGGACATTAGGGAATCCATGACTGGGTTTGGCTGAGCTGGCTCCTCCTGAAACTAAATAGGAGGTTGAATGAGAGCAATGTTATTAGAAATATGAGAGACAGAGAGAGACAGAAACAGAGAGTTTATTGATTAAATGTATATTCTTAGGTTTAATGAAAGGTCAGGTACAAGAAAGGTGTATCATTGTCAAAAATATATCTACCTAATAGTCAAATATGAATTAATAACCGCAAATAACCACCTCTGCTACTATCCCTATCTCTCAATCTTAAATAAATACTTCCGAGGTTGCGATAAATGTTCATTTATTATAGACGTCTAAAATTACACTATCCATGGGTTCCAGCTCCCTGTTTATATGCAACATTTGATGATTTTTTCCCATTCAAAACATCACATTTTTGTTATTGGTTAAAAAATACATAAAGCTGACATAATCTTGACTCTATTTCTTCATGTCTGCATGTATTAAGTGCAAAGTCTACATACCTGTTTGGCAGAGAAACCATACAAAACTAGCTAAGACAAAGTATTCCAGCGCATTGCAGAGATCCTTACTGATGTGTGCCTCTCCTGTCTGCTCTTATGAAGGATTGACTTGTCTTAATTAGGATTAGGCAAAGACGCATGAGCCTTTCATCCCATTACCCACCTGCAAGCAGTCACAAACACAACTGTCCATAATATGTTGTCTGTTTCCATTTTTTTTTAAACTAAAAAGACTATAGATTACAAAGTTTCTGTTCATTTTTGCAGTCCTTTTGAAGCCAGGTCACTTTAAATTATGAATTATTTGTGCCTAATGTGAGGAAAAGCAGACAGCTGGAGCGTGGAGAGACTTGAGGTGGATAGTGACGTGATAGTGACGCAGAAAAGCTCTCCACGATTCACCAATGGGCAAAGTTCATTGACTGGTATTGCCAAACGGTGGAGCTGAATGACTCATTCATAACAAATCCTGGCCTGGATTGACCTGGTGCATCTTGTATCAGTACTTTTGTGAAATAACTTTTTACTTTTGAGGACATAAGAGAGAAATGCCCAAAACTAGTGTTGCATTAAATTACATTACAACTGCAGAAATAATATTATGGAACAATAATCCAATAGACTCCATGTAAATGTCACATTTTTTAAACGGTTTCCAGTGCTGTGCAAACAAATTAAGACCATAGAAGAGGGCAAATCATAAAATAAAAACTATAATAATAAAAAGCATTAAAATACCAAAAGCTAAAAAGAAGTTAAAACTACAAAATGAATTAAATCTAATAAAAAAAAAACAGTAGGATCACACAACTCAAGCAGTATTAAAAGCCAGAGAATAAAAGAGAACAAGGCTGCTATATTAATGTATCTATTTAATTAACAAGAACTTACTCACTAAATCAACATCACATACTTAAATTTAAAATATGACATTATTTATTTACATTTGATTTTGTTGGCTAACCTTTGAAAAATGAATTACATTTAGAATTAGGCTATACACTCAGTAGAAGTGCCGTATGGTGCAATAAAAGTACTTTCTGCTGTTTTAAATTAATTGAACATATACATTTTAAGTTGATCCTTAAAATGCAAATAGTTACTTTGGGACAACATAAAGGAATTAAATTTGGTAAGAATGTAGCAGTTAAGGTGAAAATGTATGTATTTTTTCATTCCCCTTTTTGTGTATAAGTGAAATTTATTCAAGAACTTAGTTTTAACTGATGTTTGAACTGTATTTAAACTTAAGCACTGGGCATCTCGACATAGATTAGAAGAGAGGAGGAAATAAGAGGAGTTTGTGAAGGGAGTGACAGATGGTGTGATAAATGAGGACATATGTTTCAATTCAATTCAATTCAATTTCTTTTTATTGTCACATGTGCGTATACATACAAGATATATGGCACAGATGAAATTGCTGTCCTCTCCCACGTCAGTGCAAACATTTAAAAACATTTTAAAAAGAAGAGAAAATGTGCAAACGACAAGAAAAAAGAAAAGTGCAAACCAAGTAAACATTCAAGTAACATTCAAATATAGACAAAACAAAACAGAAACATTCAAGTATAGACAAAAACAGAGATTACAGATGAAAGTGAGGTAGTGCTAAAGAAAATATAATAAATAAAATAGTTATTGATTGTCCATATAAAAAGTTTGTGTTTAAGCAGATGTTACACCACGGCCTTGTTCCTGATCATTAAATCATTTTACATTTAGTCAATTGTAATCTGTAATTCTGATCTAAAACAGAGCCCATTGTACGCTATTTTCTGCACTATGTCATCATTGTGTTTTGTTTCACTCACACATGCAATACTTTACATCCAGTTCTTCTTTCAAACTGAAAATAGCACCACCTTGTGATGTCATGTGGTAATACAGGAAGTGCTCCTGTTTTTAAACTTTATACACATAAACTGTAATAATTTGGATCTTCTCATCCCTGGACTAAGTCATCTCCAAAACTGCAAAGGGATGTAGGAGTTTACATCAGTCATAACACTAGCAAACAGATAAAAGTTGCTCAAATTGAAATCTTCTGCTGATTTAAAACTGGACTACACAACATAAAGTGATGCCGTTTTATGTTGAAGACTATGGTGCTGGGAATTTAGCAAGTACTTAGTATCGTCATCTGATTTTAAATAATACATGTACCAACCCAAAGAAAAAATGAATATAAAAATATACTAGTAGGTTTCAGATGACATAACATTATGTAGGTCCATTTTAATTAATACAGATGGGGGATCAGCAAAAATATTGATTTTTGTTGTTATGTAGCAAGTTAAGAAAATCTAGAAAATAAAATAAATGATCAGGTTTAACATTTGTAACTTTATCATTTGAATATTTCATGGCAATGTACAATGTAATCTATCACTAGGTTTCAGATAACGACACAACATCCTTTAGGGCAGCTAAAATTATTAATGGTATAATGGTTTGTTGTAGTACAGTGAGTTCATGGTTCTAGTCACTATTAGAAATGATCAGGTTCAACATTTGTGAATTTACATTTTGGATATTTCATCGCAAAGTTCAGTGTATAGGAAAATGTTATAGATGCCAAGTACCTTATGTTAGAATGAGAAATGACCAGTGACAAAGGCCATTGGTAAAGACTTATCTTTAATTCTACACAATCATACATATCTACAGTTTTATACGCCTTAATTTCATACAAAAACAGATAATGTACATGTCAGTGGGGACTTGAACGCAGAAATAAATATAGGAAGTTGAGAGAGGAGCTTCAAACTGCTACAACCAGGAGCAGTGTGCGTTATGTAATGCTGACAAACCACCATATCACACATGAAAAAGCAGTTGTGTGCCTTCAAAGTTGAACTAGTAAGAAAATCACATCATAAAACATGTCACCCACACACCCATTCAATAAGTTTAACATAACATACAGTATATCTACAGGCTATGGAGTCCAGGAGTGTCCATAATCATTGAGTAACCAGCCTGCAGTATTCAGATATTTAAGAACTCCACAGAAAGAATACTGGTAAATAAAAAAAAATAAAAAAAAACAACATGAAAAATAATACGCAAGTGCTCACTGGATTTAAACTGTAAACAAAATGATGAGACATTTTCTGCTCCAGATGCTTTGGAAATCACACTTTACCGCTTAATCTCAGCCTCCTGGTTGCAGAAAACAGAAGAACTGATTTTCTCAATGACATTTCCAATGTTTTATGCAATAAAGACATGTGCTGGCTTCAGACGTTTTCCACACACTTTATCTGCAATATAATTCTTCCTGATAGAGCCTTTTTTGCAGATCATCATTTTGATTTTCATGCTTCTGTGCAAAGACGGTGGACGGAAAAGGTAAAAGATTGTATTGTAAGTAAAATAGGAAGACAGGAGCTGCATATAGGGCTACAGACAATCACCAAAAGACCAGTCCACTATTGCAAGCACCAAAACTGACTTTTCAATCAAGTCAAGAATTTTATTTGCCTTTCCACTTTGGACCATTGGGGGGCAGATTTTATTCAGGTTGTCCATGCTTTTCAGACCGAACCCTCCAAGTAAGTGTTTTTGCTCCTCATTATAAAAAGATTCATGGTTGAGTCTGTGTTTTTCAGGGTCACCGGCTGATGTCACGGTTGCCCTCCCAGGCCTTGCTGCTGCCCGCTTCCCCGAGTCCAAGGTTTTCAAAGAACGGGTGCTTTAGCGAATCGGCCAAAGTTAGCCTCTTGGCCGGCTCGTATTCCAGCATACTCTCGATCAGGTCAAAGAGCTGATGGTGCTCCTCCGCCTCAGACAGAAGATACCTCTGTGGACAAACACCAGGAGAGTGGAGGTCAGTAGAATAATAAACATTATTGTGTAATGCATGATTTATTTTGATGCACATTTAATTGGAAGTATTTATTCTCCACAAATACTTTTGATACATGGGCAGTTTGTTCTTAAGATGTCTGAACAAATGTCTGCAAATAGTTCTTTACAACACTGAGGAAAAAAATATATTTTCTGTTCATTATTTACTTCCTTATAAAATTGGATGTTGTAAAGCTTATTGTAAAAATATGTTGAAAATACACGTATAGTTTGTTCACGAGACTACTAACAGTTTTAATCCAGTTTTCTCTGCTGCTCTTACCCTCAGGGGTTTGCAGTTTTCTCTGACGTATTTCCCCGCTGATGAACTGTCATCCCAGTCCAGGCGCCCGCGATAGAAGTACTTTTGTTTCCTGAAAAAGCAGATACATTAATACAGACACAGAAACAGAACGAGGTGCGCAAATAGTAAATATGAAATTCAGAATTTTTACCTTGTTTTGCGAATCATCCTTGACGGAACAGGGCCGAGGATCCTCTCCATCATGGCCAAATGCTCCCTGTTGTCGTGAGTCTGAAACACAGAGTCAGGAGATATCAATAATTATACAAGACTGACAGAACCCAAAACACTAGGCCCTCTACTAAGGCATACATATACAGTATGGAGCTGGCTGCAGTGAATTACCTGAAACAGAGTGAATCCAAGGTAATATTCAAATAGGATGCAGCCAATGCTCCAGACGTCACAGGGATAACTCCAGCCCAGCTCTGAGGAGCAAACAATCACAAAACAAAACTGTTACACAAGGTCAATTATTATCATTAAAACTGTGGCAAAACTGAGACACGAAGATAGGTTCTCCTCAGTATCTTAAGCCAGACCCAGACTAAAGTGTCTTACCTAGGATGACCTCTGGTGCCCTGTAATGCCGTGTAGACACGATGGTGCTGTGGTGCTCGTGGTCAAATGTGGCACTGCCAAAGTCCACGACCCGGACCGCCGTGTTCTTCACAGTCCGCTCCTCTCGCTTCTAAAACAGATTTTACATTTAGAGATATGCTAAAGTAGACATGTGTGAGTCTGTTAAAACTGAGTGCTTTACCTTCTCTACATTGTAGGACATGGTGAAGTCCGAGTTGACAAACAGAATGTTCTCTGGTTTAAGGTCTGTGTGTGTCAGCTTATTGTCATGAAGAACTGAAACATAAAACATGTATACATTTACACAGATACCTCAATTTGAACAGTTAACACCAGAGATATCCTGACAAGTGCAAGCGTATGTACAGGAGCCAAATACCCTCAGGTGGACAAAACGGTTTGCAGCAAGTCGGTGCTGATAGAGGAGCTCATATATATGCAAACATGTTCTGCTGCTTTTAGTGATTGACAGCTGTAAAAGGTGAAGACATGTTTCTTACACTTGACAGCAAGACAGACTTGGTAGGCCATGTGCCGGACCTGGCTGATTGAATATGGCAGATAGTTGTTTTCTTTAAGGAAGTCGAAGGTGCTTAGAGCAAGCAGCTCAAAGGAGAGGCACATATGTCCGTGGTAATCGAACCAGTCGAACATCTGAACACACAGACTGGTCACATGACAGAGGGCAGATGTTAGACATTTTACGAATGAGGCAAACTATGGCAATAAGGTGTTATATTCAAGAGCTTTACAGGGTTAAATATTGTCCAGACTTACTACTTGTTGTCTGGGTCCTTTTCATTTATCTTCTCAAGGACGTTAATCTCAAGGCGAGCTGCTTCTTTGTACTTTTCCACATTCTTTATTATTTTGAGTGCAACATGAGCTCCTCCCCTGAAAACAAAAGAACATTTTTGCACAATGAGTACACTTGTAATACAATATAATTTAAGGATTATCAGTAACTAAATAAAAAAGTAGTATTATTAACAACTGAAAAAAATTATATGACAACAACAACAACAAAAAACACACCAGTAAATTGTAGTGTGTAGTGAACAGCCCTGTCACCATAATTACTATATCGACTTATCTTTCAATATATGAAAACTGGAATCTTTTGGGCTCAGTATTTATCGTCTGTATTTTCTTTGCACTAATGGGAAATTTTGGGTTATTTTTTGGATATGATAAGATTCGAGCTGTAGAAGGTTGAATTAATAACTTCTGACTCATTACAGATGCAAACTAAGTACTAAAGTGTTTCACGCTGCTGTGTCTACTCGGGGTTTTTTAACAATATTGTTGATTAGAAACATTTTTGTGGTCTAAATCTGCTTTTGGGTTATTGTGTCTGTGTTTATCATCTATATTGGAAATTTGTTATTGTGACAGGGCTCCATGGTCATAGCAAATATTTGAAACAATGAAAAGGATAACATCAGATCTTTTGATGGATCATATGACCTTTAACAAAGAAAAACCTAGTTGTCATAAACCAGTCTCTCTCTGCAGCCCAAGAGATTTAGACAAACCTTACTGATCCACAAAGGAAATTATTTGGACGCTGTAGCTCACACATCACAATATATTATAATAACAAAGAGTAAAACAATTAACTGTAGAAATAAATTCAAAATAAGCCAGAGACTGCTGGCGTTTACAAAGCCATGACTCACCTGCGATGGTCTATACACCTCATCACCCTCCCGAAGGTGCCTTCTCCCAAAGTGCTGACGATCTCATCTGCAACACATCACAAGACAGGAGGGCAGGAGAGAGAGAGCGGGGACAAGAAAGGCAAAAGGGAATTAGCCACATGGACTGGAGCAGCGGCGCATAACACAACAGCGCAGACAGGCGTATCAATGCTAGCACCCATCCCCTTTTCAAATGGCTGCCCATTCAATGTGCCGGTAAATCTACGGCAATTAGCTTCTACTATAACAGGCGGAGAAAGGGGGCCCAAGTAAAGTGCTCCCTCTCTGATTCTCGGGACCAATTTGCAGCCATTGAAAATGAGGGTACAATAATTCTCCCTATGACGAAAACAAAAGAACAGTGTATTTTCCCTGACTAGAAATAGCCTGTGTGTGTGTGCATGTATGTGATGTGTGATGGATTATCTATAGCAGTTAAGTTAATTGGTGAACCCTGGATCCCTGTTGCTAAAAATATCTATCTGAACACGTGCGAAGCGCAAGCTGCGGTTGGGAGACTAAAAGGTTTAGAGAAAAGTTGTGCAACATCCGAAAAATGCTCCACAACAAAAGGAAAACGGGATATAACTTAATTACACAAACATCCACACTGCCAATTTGAGCTAGAGTGGAGACCCTGCAGCTAGCAAGGTTTCCTCATCATCATGATCTGCAGGCACTCCCATGTCATGTAAATGCTATACTCAGATATGGTTACGATAGAGTAGTGGCAGTGAGTACATCTCTCTTGTAGGACGTCCCCACTCCGACAGATCAGGTGCCCTTCTTCGTCGTCCCTCACACTCAGTGCCCTGGTCCGGCTGGCGCTCCTCTGTTTTCGCACCATCACAGGCCGAACACAGCGAGATTTGGAGGAAGAGGAGATGTAGTTGTAGTAGTTGTTGTTGATGTAGGTGGGTTTGGTTGGTCATTAGGCGATTCACGCATGACACCACGTGAAGGGAATATATAACGATAGGGATATAGTGCAAGGGAACAGGTCAAAGATCACATGATGGCCTCTGCTTCAAGCCCTCCTCAACACTTAAAAAAAATCCAACAGCTGCTAACAAACAAGGAAGCAACTGGCATATCCATATTCATCAACGCAAACACCAATTAAGACAGATAAATAAACAGGATGGAAAACATTACAGTGAGAGGCCAATACTATCCCCAGTAACCTAGCCCTTTTCCCACTATTATCAATAATATTAAAATGATGTGGTTATATACTGTACAGGCAAACATGCCTAATATCATCTAGATTATATAAATTTAGCACAAGATTTGGCAGGTCATTTTCACTTTTTAAAGTTTTTGAGCTTTGTTTTCACTTTTTGTGTACTAGCCTAGTTTATAGCCTTGCAAAGGGATGTAGAATGTAGAAACAGTCATGCCATATCATATTAGGACATGGAATTTTTTTTTCTTTAACCCCTAGGATATACTTTAACCATAAATTAAATTAATAATAAAAATCAAATTCCACTAGTTATTGCATTTCATATTTTGAAATCTTGTAATCATGAAAATGCCCTGCCAAACTAGAAAGCCAATTAGCATAAATCCCACTTGAACATAAAACAAATCAAGATTGTCCTACTCACCAAGTCCTGTGGCTGTGGAGAGAAAGGGTTAGAGAGAAGACAGAGCCAAGTGAAAGAAGCAGAGAGAGGAGAGTTAGGGCCAGAGTCACATGCCAGTACTCACCGAGGACGATGGGCTATAGGACCTGGTTCTACGCCGCCTTCGTTTGTGCTTACGCCTGCTGCCCTTCCGTCTGTAGGACTCATCGCGTCGGTACGAGTCATCGCGTCTGTAGGACTCTTCTCTTCGGTAGGAACCTTCTCGTTCTCGCTCTCGGCCTCGCCTGTAGTCGTACACATTTGCGCTGAAGTCTGGAGGGTAGTAACTTTCTGCAGCTGCATGTGGCTCCCTCTGTCTGTCGCGGTCTCTCTCTCTACTCTGGTCCAAGCGTCGATATTCACAGAATTTCCTCTCAAATGGCCGATGCTCCGCTGTCCGATTGCCAAAACTGCGACTGGAATTACAGGCAATGTCATTTTAGATTAGAATTTACTTGTATTGACAAAGTACATAATAAAGAACAGAAATATCCAAACTCAAGACTCTTTTCTATGTCAGCTAGCTAGAGGGCTGACAGGAGTTCAGGAGTTAAAGCAGTGCTGCCCAAGGTCGAAGGTTGGAGGATCGATTCCCACCTGAACCAAGTTCTGTTGTCGTGTTCTTAGGCTTGACACTTTATCCACATTTCCTAGTATAATTATGGTGAGTGGTGAATGATTGGTGGTTGGAGGGGCAGATTAGCGGCTTCGCTTCGATTAGTCTATAGCACTTTGAGGGGCTTCGACAAGCAGGACAGCCAACGTTAATAATGTTAAAATGCATTTCTACTGTCAA
>KN499988.1:0-24413 GCA_000787155.1 Scartelaos histophorus | reverse complement strand
AGTCTAGTCACTAAAAAAAAAAAAAAAAAACATAATTAGGTTCAACATTTTTACATTTGTTATGACCACCATTAGCAAAGACTCTTCAGTGTGAATCATCGCCTGTATAATACACTGAAGACACTTATCACGTGCCATTTATCCTGTTCATATGCTGCCTTGTTTCAGCACCACTTATTGTATAGAATAGTACTGTAGTCTTATATTGGATGATGCTTCCACACTGTTTAAGTCCACTGTCTAAGAGATATTTATCTTAATTTTTGAATCTATTCATATCTCTTGCTGTTCTTGAACTGTGCAATAACACAGGAATCTCCACACTGGGACAAACAAATATTATCTTATTAGACTGAACCAACCTCCTTGAGCGCACATAGTTGCCTTCCTGCCTGTGTCCTCGTTGTCTTCGGTCCCGTTCACTGCTGGAGGAGTATGTGGGCGACCTCCTGCGATGTCGCCTCCCTCTGTCTCGGTCTCTGTCCCGGTCCCTGTAACGGTCCTGGTAACTCGTCCTGCTGTCTCTGTCTGAAGACGAGTACCGTCTGTTGTGAGGCATCTGGTCAAAGACAGGAAAAACAAGGCATGAGGCATCTGGACAAAGACAGAAAAAACAAGGCATTCAGCAAATCTGGTTTCAAAATACCTTCATCCCAACTGACACTTACTCTCTTACTTGACCAGAACTTGAATTTCAGCTTTACACCACACAAGATGTTACAGAGAACTTGGCAAGTTTCAAATCAGTCTTGTTCAAACCTAATAAATAAATCATCTTAATCTTATGACGTATGTAGCTATTTCATACAGTAGACTAAGAATAATACCGGAAGCTGTAAATGTACGCTAATTGTCCACACGGATGGATGCGGCAGCGACAGCTTAGTAAACATGTAAAACACCCTGGTTAAAAATACACGGATTTATTTCAAACATGTATTTATCCAGGTTTGTTAGCTTTGCTAGATTGTGTTTTACTCACGTTAACACTGAATGTTAAGGCATTTCAATATTTGCACACATATAACGTATGATTTAATGCTATTCACGTATAATTTCGAGTTGTTTGCAACTGAACCACTGGAGAGCCCATTAAAAGTTATCAACAGTTACGCATTTATCCACAGTTCAATGGAAAGCTTAACAGAAAAAAAAAAACTGTGCATCCACGTTGTAAATAACAGTGAATAGCGTTTGTGTTTTAAAATGACAATGCAAAAACACAAACAACAGGCGATGAGATCTGAGGGTCATATTTGAGTGACGGTTGGGCTGTTGGTTCGTTTGATTAGCATTAGCTCTACCAATGTAAATAACTTGACCGCCATCTTCTCCGAGCTAAAGGCTACAGAAGCTAGCTCTGGTGGAGTCGGTGGATCGCGTTAATGTGGACACAAATAATTCCCATAATTACTTTACCGTTTTAGCAGCGAGCCCTGTGTGTTTGTCCCACAAGAAATCCGTGATTGCGTTCCAGATGGTCTTTTTACTTCCGAGCTTGTGTTTAGTGCTAGCTGTGGCGCTAGCAAGCAGCCAGCTTCTCCTTCCTTCCGTCCGTCCTGATGGTCCTGATCGACAGGGAGCAGTGGCTCAGCTCTGAGCCGCGGTGCCGCCCCCTGCCCCCGAACACGTTTACAACTTAGAAACTCTTTAATATGTATTATTCTAAACACAAGCGCATGCATGTAAAATATGAGCATATTCATCGGGTTCAGAGGTTATGTTTTCGTTCATTTGTAAATTGCTATGGCCTACGGCCCTAATCTTCAGTCTTTGTGAAAAACAAAAAACAACATCTCCAGGAAGCTGAAACAACTAAATTAATATTCATTTTATGTATTTATTTCAATTTTTTTTAAAAAGTAACATTTTATTTGGGACAATACATAAAAATAAAACCGCTCTATGTGTGCGAACATAAACAAGTTGTGAACGTGTGTAACAATTACAATTTTATTAAAATAAAGTTTGATGTTGCATTACCTGGTTATACAGACAAAACATAAAAGAATAAAAATCAATTATTTGTTTGGATTTTATTTTGCAGTTAGCATATGTTCCAATCGCATAGAGCCTCGATATATCCACTCCTTATGGTCATCTTTCTGGAGACACAATATTCAAGAGTGTAGAGAATTACTTTTATTAGAGACAAGTATTAGAATTTAGACTTACCGTAAAAACAATCTTCATCAAGCTGCTGTCAAGCTGCAAAACAGTGCAAGCTTCCATGATTCCATTGCGTTGCACTTTCACAGACTGCTCAATTCTGAACTGTGTCTGTGGAGGGTATGGCATTTTCTGCAGGTATTGTTTCATGAAACGTTTATGTTCTTCATCTCGTATGTCATCCAGTGGGTCAGACACTGTCAAAAGACAAATTACATAATTTCTTTTGTCTATTAAGCATTGCTATATTACAATGAATGACGTGAAATGATTGAACTGTGAAATGTGTGATTTGTTTTATACTGAGGGATAATAGCAACAATACAATTTTTAATGCTGTACGTTATGTTTGGTAATATAACATAATTTGATGTCAAATTGTCAAATGGAGCATTGGAGCTTATATAACTATGAATGATTCATGATTAAAAAAAAAAAAAAAGCAAGAAAATCCATGTTGAAAATCCATAATTTTGTGCAATGGTACAGGTGGTCATAAATTATCTAAATACTCACATGGTTTGCAGATTATACGAATAACAGGTAAGGAAACATAGAGCGCAAGGTGATCATCAAAAAATATTAGAAACCTATAATGAGGTTAAAAAGACAATAACAAACAATGTTTATATGGCGTTTCAAAATAGATCAAAAAGAATTACTGACCTCATGTGATTTTTTCTTGATGGGAGCTCTGCCAAGATGCCCGGGGAGAAAAAAGTGTGTTCCGATTTACATTTAGACAGCACTCGTCCACCCACAAACAGGTGCGGCAGTCTTGGCACTGCGTCATAGGCAATATGATGTCCCGATACCAACATTTTCCCTTTGTCCTCAAAAGTAACCTTGTATTTTTTTGTACCATCCTCTGCCAAAAGAAATTAGCGTAACATTCGTATTCAACATGTATTTTGTTCATTGGGGTTCTTAAACTTGTCAGACCAGTACCCCCAAAATACCCCCACTGATAATTTGCAATAATTTAAAATATTATTGCAGTAGGAGTCATTTTATTTTCTAATATAAAATAAAATTGATCATTCACCTTTTATTGTTTTATTTAAGTAGTTTATTGTGTTTGATCCAATTTCAGTGAAACGCCACTTTGGGAGCATGGAATTAGAAAATAACATAAGACTGACCTTTTTCAACAATGTCAGAAACTTTCCCAGTCTCCCATCTCATTCGCTTCCTTCTTGCCACCACCTGCATTCCCACACGAATTTCTTCAGACACAGACGAAAGTGTATTTGCTGGTTTAACTGCTCCTAATTGGAAAAAGAACAATCAGTGTACCAACAAAACTTTAAATATTGTGCGAAATGATAAAGAAAAGATGATAGCAACCCAATTTGTTGTTTGGTCCCTTCTGCAGTACCTCCTCCAGAGGCCTAGTTTATAAAATTAATAAATGAAAAAAAGTAGCATCATAGCTTTTGTTTCCAATAGACAATATCTCTTTAACTCGTATAAGCCACTGTGAGATAACAATGATTTTCCTTAACTACTTTCTGCACATTTTAGACCAAAATACAGCATTGAGTTGCATTCAGATGAATCATGAATGCTTTTCCAATTACCGGTGACTGTAAATTGCTTCTGTTCTTTTCTTCCTTTCGTTATCCGACTTGACGTATTCTTAAGTACACCATTGGTGTTGTTAATACCGGCTGGTTGGACACTATCTTGGACGTCATCTTTTCGGAATTTCTTCTTTTTGTGTCGATCACTTTTTGGACTTGATACTGAAAAGTCTAAATCTGAGTCACTGGAGGTTAGATTTGGCAAATACTCAGAGTTGGTGTCTGAGAGTTCAATGCCATCTTTTCGGAATTTCTTCTTTTTGTGTCGATCACTTTTTGGACTTGATACTGAAAAGTCTAAATCCGAGTCACTGAAGGTGCCTGATGGCTGATACTCAGAATCGGGGTTTGAGAGTTCATCGTCACTGTACACTTTAGGGCATTTTACACGGGTGGTTCGCCGAGGTGTGAGGTTCATGGGAAGTTTTTCCAGTAGAACTATCAGCTCTTTCCTCAGCGCTTGCTTTTCACATTTGTCAGTTTTAATTTCTTCCTGCTCTTCTTTTAAACAAGTAGCAGTAAAACCACTTGAAGCAGGAGAAGCACATCCCACATCAGTGTTGTCAAATGTCGTTCCTAGAAAATAAAATATGCATTAATCATATTCTTAAGTAGCTTTTTCAAGACAATTAATTACATAATGCATTCATTCAACAAACTAGGCTTCATAGTTGCTTGTTTATGTATGCCAGTTATATCCAAACTTTGTTCACCAAATACTGAAACATTACAAGCAGAGGCCCACAAACCGGTGATCAAAAGTGGATCATTCAGATTGGTGCAGTTCACATTTTTTTTGACATCCCACTCATACCTTTAATAAGGCTTGGAACATCTATGTTTGTTTTGTTTACAGCACATTTAAGTAATTCTACCACTATAACCACTAAAAAACAAACAAAAAACTTCTGCCAGTGATCAATTGTTCAGCTGAAAGTCTCAAGGGTCAAAACATAATTTGAACACCCCAGATGTAAGCAATCACAACAAATGCATTGTATAATAAATAAAATCTCACCACAATTTGAGGCACTACCATTGCAGTCTTCTGTGTTTAAGTCTTTATATTCCCACCCTATCTTTGCATACAGCTGTCTGACAGTTACTTCACATTTTGAAACAGATCTAGAAATACAAAAGCAAAGTTTACATTGTACATCTCATTATAGCAAGCACCTCCAACTGCCCACTAACAAAACACTGCTAAGATAGGGGTGTAACGGTACACAAAAATCATAATTCGGTACGTACCTCAGTTTTGATGTTATGGTTCGCTTCATTTTCGGTACAGTTTGGGAACAAAATGCAAAACAAATTGCTTGTTTATTTGTGTGTTTATTAAACCAATAATTTGTTTTAACATTATACAAACAAGAAAATTAAATAAATAAATGCAAAGTGCTGCTTGGTAATACTAATAAGTTATAATTATATATAATTCTAATAGGTAATACTAGTCCTGGGTAAGACCTGGTTCAGTCCTGGTTTAGACCTGGTTTAGACCTGGTTTAGACGTGGTTTAGTCGTGGTTTAGTCCTGGGTAAGACCCGAGGATAGATCCCTCCAGGGAATCTCCTCGCACCGAGCGCCCGTCCTTTCCCCGGGTAGGTAGACAGTATCGCTCTGATGAACGGCTCACTCGCAAACTCACCCCACTCGCACCAATTCAACACACTCTAACTCAATTATTTCGTATAGAAGCATGACGAAATTGTGAGTCAGGGATGTAGTATTTGGTTAAAGAGTCTTCCCTAAGCAACCCAATCATGGACGAATACACGTACCGTTACACCCCTATGCTAAGATAATAAAAAGTACAATATATAGCTTTGTATCATTGTTGAGACTGTAGGTTAAGAGAAACAGATGGATTTCTGTAGTGAAACAAGTCGTGAGACATGGGGGGAAGGGGTATCGTTATATTCTTAAAAATAACAAGTACAGTTTTGCCACACTTACTCAAAAAGTTTGTAAAGATCCGTGTAGAGTTTTTCCTTTCTATCCCACAGGTGGAGGAGCTGGCGCTGTTTGCTCATCAGTTCTGGAGTCTGTAGCAACCTGTGGTTCACACTGTCGCAAATAAACTTCTGCAACTCCTCCAAGGTCATCTCTACTTCATCGGCCTCCATGATTCCTGAAGAAAAGACACAAACTAAAAATACTATATTGTGATGAGTGAGCTGCATTGTCCAAAAAATTCCTCTTGTGGATCAATAAAGTTTGTCTAAGTCAAATTTCATCAACATGGGGGTAAGCGCTAAATGAAGGCACTAGAGGCAAAAGTTATATGGAACATAATGTGATTTCAAAGGGGAAATTTAGATTAACCATAGAATATAACAAAGTACAATAATTCAAGGAGTTGAGATCAGAGCCCTGTTGAAATACATTTGACAACTGTGTTTAAAATGATTGTCTATTTAAAGGGAGACTATGATTGAATAGCATATATGACGAAGAGGAAAAGAATTGATTTTGGGATCTTATTTATTGGACAAATACTTAGGGAAATGACATTTTACTTTTGCCTTCAGTCGACCTTTTAAATATTCTGATGATGTGGTATTTTAAAGGATCTATCAGAATTTCGATATCAGCTGGATGATTTCTATGTGGACATTGGCATCATAATCGCTAGGTGTCTGTTAGGAGTTACCTGCTTAAAAGTGCTAATAATGAGATATAAAGTACTAATTTAGGAGTGACCAGATTTTCAAAAGCTAAAACTGGGACACTCTTGATTTGTGGCGGTTAGTAATAAATAAATTGTGACTCATGACTTATTCACAACTAACATGTCACATTTGTTTGTAATTTGGTAATCTGTAAGCAGCTTTTCTGTATTTCACCTGAGCAAATGTAGCAGTATATCCCTTTCTTTATCAATGGCATGTACTGAATTTGTCAAACATTGGGACACCCTCTTGTATAAAATTGGGACAAATCACTGGTTTTGGATAAATCTGCTGAGACAGGAGACACAGGGCTCAAAACTGGGACTGTCCCGGGTGAACAGGGACGTCTGCTCACCCCGTGCTAACTGCAGTACTTGGACACACAGTACTTTAAACAAGTGATCAGAGATTAAATCATTTTACAAATACATAATCAGCGTTTAACAGTACCCTTATGATCAGAGATTAAATCACTTTACAAATACATAATCAGCGTTTAACAGTACCCTTATGATCAGAGATTAAATCACTTTACAAATACATAATCAGCGTTTAACAGTACCCTTATGATCAGAGATTAAATCACTTTACAAATACATAATCAGCGTTTAACAGTACCCTTATTAAAATATAGTTCAAATCTCACGGCTAAACGTTTTATTTACCCTGAGTATGCTAAAGCTAGGTTAACATTAACTGACGGTGATCTTAGCTCCTGTCACGAAGGTTATTGTAAAGTCTACCTTATTTATTAAACACAAATACTTGCCGGATACTTGCTGGAGTGTGTTGTGGGATTTGATGCCAAAATCGTCTAAAATATTAAGCTATAACATATCCTCCGTATAGTCCATATGCCATTCTTCTTTTTGTTCTATCAACCACGTGCTGTATGCCACATAGCGCCACCTACTGCGTTGTGTATGTTATAACATACACTACCATCAACATTATTCTGTTCATTGTATTTATTTATTTATTTATTTATTTATTATTTTTTAAACAAAACAGTAACAATAACTAACTTGACAAACATGTATACATGTAAATTGAGGCAGCTAAATGTACATACAGGGAAATCAATAGAAACTGAGGAAGTGGGTCCGTGTAAGTGCTATTTCTTCTACAATATTTTGATAATTTATTGTTAGATATACTGTTTAGGGTTTGGAAATATTTTTTAATGTCTAGAATATTGATTTTGAATAGGGGTTTGGATTTGGAGAATTTAGATTTATGGATATGAAATTGAATGCATAGGTTTATTAGTATTAAATTTTATCTTGCTTAAGATGGAAGTATGTCATTATGCTTGAGCAGTTTAAATTGATATTTGATATGGATATTTTTTGCAGTATAAGTGTTTCTAGATTCTGTTAAGGAGGCTCTCTTCACCTTTAAGTTAAAAAACAGAAGGTATTTGGAAACATGACGACTTTGAGTACTGTTGGTGATAACTAAATAAACTAATACATTTGGGAAAACTGAGAAAATGGCAAGGTTATGTTAACACTAACATTAACATTAACATTAACACTAATAGATCCATGTGCAATAGTTTATACGTGCCAAATTCAGTTTTATCACATACCCAGAGTCAGTAATGACACCTGAAGTTGTCATGTTTCCAAACATCCAAACGCCTGTTACACAAAAATGAATCACTACACACCACCAAATCCCACTTGCCTGAGATGCAGAATGCACACTTCTTCAATGCTTCTTCAATGTTTGTTAATACTAATTGTTGCATGAGGTATAAAGGAAAGTATTATATAATAATTAAAGGAATTGGTGTGATTGACATTGAGCAAAAACAGACATTCAACATGTTGATAAATGATATTTTTATACACATTTGAAATCTCCTTACTTTTTCATGTTTGTTTGTTTTAATAAAAACATCAGTTATGCAAATTTGTGACACTAGACTAGGGCTGTCAAATCGATACTAAAACTAGCATCAAAACTCAACACTCAATATCGATACAAAATTAAATCCTATAAAAAGGTAATCAGAACAAAATGTGACCTTTTCCTGAACAGTAGGCCTAATAAGAAAGACACAAATATTATTTCACGTGTGGAAAAACTGAAATATTGAACGTTTATCTTAATGTCAAAATTGACAACAGCATTGACATCATTCATGGTGGACCTTCAGAAATAGCAACCATGCAACAGGGAGATTTAAAAAAAAAAAAAAAAAAAAAGATGTAAAAATGAAAATGACAGGTGCATACTAACAGTGCCAAGGCAGAACTTTGAGCAATTCAATGGTGATGAATCTAGACCATGTACTTGTTCCTTTGTTAAAAATTGTGTTTCATTTTACAAGGTACTCTTCTAGCAGGGTTTTAATTCTAGAAATCTTGCCATGTGTTCCAGGCGTGTAGAGCCTCTGTGGATCCATTCCTTGAATTGGTTTTCCTGCAAAAAAGAAACCAAAATAATTAAAGCTGCGATAGTATATAGTATAGTGAGTTTGGCCTTAGAAAATAAAGTAAATAAGTAAGTAAATAGGTAGACAACCTAAATGAATATTTTCAGTGGTTAATACCTATACATACATATGTGTGAATGTGTAATGTAATATATACACACACACTAAACACAAACACAAGGTAAAAGGTTTTATTGTTTTGGTAGCTGAGCAATCAAATTAACACACCCACATTATGACACTTACATGAAAAACGACTTGTATCAAGCTGCCATCCACCACAAGCACTTCACATCTCTTCTGTACTCCGTTTAACTCTGCATTAAGGTTCTGTCCCACTCTGTACTGGGTTAAATGAGGG
This sequence comes from Scartelaos histophorus, assembly GCA_000787155.1. Lineage (NCBI taxonomy): Eukaryota > Metazoa > Chordata > Actinopteri > Gobiiformes > Gobiidae > Scartelaos > Scartelaos histophorus. Next base: position 15,182 of record KN499988.1, on the reverse strand, counting down.
TAGGGCCAGTCATTCAAGTATTGCTCCATGAAAATCCTGTGGGCACTTTCAGGAACATCTTCAAGAGGATTATCCACTATTAAAGTATCAATAGTAGTGTTAGTGCATAAGAAACCAATAAATCAATGTTGGTTTTAGTAATAAGTCATCTTACATTGCCGACACACCAGGTGAAGTAAAGGTAATCCAACGTAGACCGGCGTGTGATCATCAATAAAGACCAAAAACCTATACGAGAAATGATATAGGTCATACTAGAGAAGAGTCTATGCAGATTTTGATTAAGTATTACAAATTCCTACCTTAGCCGATTACTTCTACTAGGGAGTTCTGCTAAAATCCCAGGCCAGAATCTGAACTTGTTGACTTGACAGCGGACAACTACCCGAGCGCCAACGTACAACTGGGCCAGTTTTGGAGGGGAGTCCAGGGCGACATGGTGCCCAGAAACAAGACTCTTTCCTTTCTCCTCAAAATTCACTTTGTACTTCACCCGACCGTCATCTGCAAAACACGGAGAACTTAGACAGAAACTATTTGAATTAAGGCCTATAAAATGTTACATTTATTCTGAATTAAACCCACAATTCTAAGTTTGTAAAAGATGACATAAGACAGGCTTCCTTATGAACGTAATCAAACAAGAAAATATTATGCTAAATAGTAGTTAAGTGGCACAGTTATGGTAGAAGTACTAATCAGACTGACAAATACTATCAAAACGTCATAACTTAGTATAAATATATGCGTAATAGATGCATTCAAATAATTATAGTTTTCAGTCATTTGAAGCCAAAGCAAAAAGCTTCTATTGCCATTTCCATTGAAGTATTTTCAGCACAGTAAACAACATAAATTGGGGGAAAAGTTGTAAACTTAAATTATAATAACATAATTTAGGCCTGTCACTATTAACGGATTTTGAAGTGTGATGCTCTTATGGTAGCACTGCAAAATAAAAACTCTATCATGACAGACCTACACCAGTTTTTCTTACCTTTTGTCACAATCTCCAGGACTTTTCCACGTTCCCACCGCAGTGGCTTTTTCCGGGCTATCACCATCATGTCCACTTTGACCTCCGGTTCGGGGAGTTTGGGCCGTGCTTTGGTGTTCTCTGTGTCACATTGGCTGAGTTGCTGTGTTGACGTTATAATCACAGGATCCTCAGATAGGCTGTTGTTAGCGCTGGAAGATGCATGAGTGATCTTGACACGTTTCTTGATCTTCTCTTTCGTTTTCTTGTTTGCTAATGAAAGTTCAGAATCGCTGGAGTCTCGTCCTGGCTCCCACTGCATATCTGAATCTGAGCTGCTCAAGGACTCCTCTTCACTGTAAAACTGCTCCGGTGTTGGTGGCCTTAACGCATTAATCTTGTATTGAGGGAGTTTAGTTAACACCACCACAGCCTCCTTAGTTAGTCTAATAGGTGACCCTTTGGAAGAGTCTGAAGACGCACTTGACCCTGTAGACGTCCTTCCTCTAGATTTCTTTCCTGCACATTTCTTTCCTGCAAATATACTTAAATAAGTGATATAAGGACTTAAAAAATATAATAACTTAAGGCAATGCCTCCATCCATCCATCCATTTTCTCCCGCTTAATCCGACTGGGTCGTGGGGGCGGCGCTGCCCTCTCTGTGCACCAGACCCAGACCCTATGAACCCCTCTGCAGGTGGTGAGCCCACAGGAGGGAGGAACTCCCCTACGGTCCCTGATTGTAAACTGTTCATAGGGGTGTTGCATGTTTTTGGTTGATGGGAGTTGATGGGAAAACCGGAGTACCTGGAGGAAACCCATCCAGACACGGGGAGGAAACATGCAAACTCCACACAGAAAGGCCCGGGCGACCCGGGGATCGAATTCGTAACCTTCTTGCTGTGAGGTCTGAGTGTTGCCACTCAGCCACAGTGCCGCCTAAGGCAATGCATATGTTTGTTTTTTTCATATTTTCATACCGTGAATGTTTGCTCTTGATCTTTTAGTTTTCTTCTCCTCCTCCTCCATTGTTACAAATCTGCAATATAAAATACAAACAGTTCAGAAAAAAATGTGTGCACGCTGAAAGAGGCACTATGTAACTTTTCAGATGAGGTCAAAAGTTACATTATCTTGCATTTGTCAACAGGTTTTTTAATTGCTTGCATTGCTTGTGATGATAACAATCCATTTGCGAAGCCTTGGTGAACTATAAAATACAAAACATTTATTCTTTGTTATAACAAACAAGAAAATCTCTCCCCAAAGCATCCGAGCTCTGAGATTTTACACCAGAAATACAAAAGCTACATCAAAGCAGAGTGACTATCTAATCTTACACATGCATACATTTACATCACACTTGCATTCTTAATTTAAAACAGCCTCACCTTTCCACAAATCTGACCTATAACTTGGTCTGGTGGTGTCCCCTCGTTGTTTTACAGAGATAAAAATATTTAATGCTATACTATGGAAACATTTTGACAAAATAATAAAAACCTCACCAAGGAAACAAACAAGTGGCGGAGCATCAACCAAAATATAAACTCGCACCTTTAAATGCACAAAAATGCTGACATTATTACTAAAGGATATGTGTCCTAGTGCTGTAAGAGTGTAGTTTTATATGTGGCTAACTTATAGAAAAAGTTAAATGGGTCAAATGCATTTTACTTTACGGAGCAATGACAGACTAATGGTGCAATGACTGGATTTCCCGCGGTTGGGTGATTCTAAAACTTGGTTTAACCACCCTTATGCTGTAAGAGAGTACAACTAATATTATGGGTTAAGTTATGTTGAAGCACCAACAGCGTTTCTTCTGTTAGCTTATGTTATTTTATTAGCATGCACAGAGCAGCATTAGCGAGGTGATTATGATTACATGGACAGTTCTTACCTGATATCCCCCAAATACGGTTGTAAATCTTTCATAGACCAGGACTTTATTCTTGACTCAATAGTAACTCACTGAAACTGTGCAGAAGATAACGAGATGTAAACAAAAGGGCTCGCGCTGCGTCTTTTCTTCCTCGAGATCCTGAAGAGTCGCGCGGACCAACGTCAGCTGCGCCTCACTTCCTGTTTTTGAGCGCGTCACAGAACAGCCAAGTAGTGCCACCAGCTGACCAAAACAGGAACAAAATCAAATAGAAAAACCCTTACCATTATTACTCATAGAAATGCCGAGTGCCAAATATTATTATTTTTATATATTTAATAACCAGAGATTGCGTCCATAAATGTGATCTTATGGCCTGAACAGCATGTTTTGTTTGTTTGTTTGTTTGTTTGTTTGTTTGTTTGTTTGTTTGTTTGTTTGTTTGTTTGTTTGTTTGTTTGTTTGTTTGTTTGTTTGGTTGGTTGGTTGGTTGGTTGGTTGTCTGTTTGGTTGGTTGGTTGTTTTTTGGTCTTGAATAGCACAGATAGCAAAGTTATTGTGAAAAGTATTTATTTTTGTTTATTGATGCAGACTGAGAAGAACTTTTTGCTTCATGTCAGAAGAGGGATATGAACAGTTAACAAGCATAACAAATCTGTGTCATAAGATTCAAACAGCAAATTCCACTAGAATGTTATGGTGTATCATTGAACCATTTTCCCCTTTCTTTCATCATTATATACAGCATTTTTACTTCCATTGTAATTTTACACAACATAGCTTTAACTCATCTAGCAAATATTATGGCATCATGTCACATAGAGTGAATAATAAATAAATAAGAACAATTTCTTTGGTAACTATTCCAAGCTTCCCTGGTTGTGTGTGTACAAATTTTATCTTATTTGTTCATGTCTGGCTGGACTGATTTTCTGGCAGAATTCACACATTAAAATAAAGACATCCAGGAGCCCTTCTTGATCAGGGCAAAACTATTGTCACATTTCTATCACAAACCAAAGTTGGGTTTGTAATAATAGACAGTTTCAAGCAACAACAATTGTAGTAGTTGGATTCCAGCTGCATATGTAAGCTGATTTCTTCTCTCAAATGGAAAACACTCTGTTCCACCACTGCCAATCTCTACTGAACAAAAGGCAAAAGGAAGCTGTTAACTTGAAAACTAGTGCTTTATGACATCACAAGGTGGAATAAAGCATTTTGAATTAAATTTTGTGTTACTCAAACATGTGAATGAAATAAAATGCAACTCCAGGTATGTCTATGAGGAGGTAACGACATTATAACATGGTTTAAAGCTCAAAAGAATCAATTTTGCGGAACATAGGACATTTAAACTGGTATCGTGTCCTCGGCTGCTGGTCCTGGTTGGAGAGTCCTTTGGTACATAATGGCTGCCACATTTTCTGTCAGTCTGCCCCAGGGCTAGTGTGGCTACATGGAGGAGAGGTTGCAGAATGGCATGAAGTCCCTTAAAGAGACTGTGAATTTAGCACGGTTTAAAAGTGAGCCATTTTATAGTTGCTTTATTTATTCCTCGTGTGTCCTTTCACGTGATCTGCTCCTCTTGGTATGTGGAAGTGGAGATAGATCCATAGGGGTCCACTACAGTCTGCGCACATCGGACCACCGTCACAAACAAGAAGAAAACCAGAACGAACAGGAAGAAAAGTGCAAATCCCAAATCCACATCCACCTCAAACTGGGAAAAGGTACGTGGGGCTTGAGGGTCCATTATGGTCCAATTTTCAAGTTAAAACTTTCTTCATAACTCTTCATTAAAAGTGCTGCTGCTGTGTCCTCACATTTTTCTATAAGACAAAATAAAACAGTACAGTACAGTAAAAAAAATATCTTCAATGGAGCCATAATTTATTATTGTTAAAATGAAACAAAACTGACTCTTGGGTTAGGGTTAGGGTTAAACGTCCCTGGAGCTGTGTTTTGTTTCATTTGTTTGAGAAACCCTTTATTATTAGTCTGTTTCTGTTCCACCTTATAATGAAGCGGTTGTTTTTAAGCATCATTATCCAAATGATTCTAGTGAAAGGGTATGGAATTTAAAAACACAGTGGAACAGAGCATTTTCCATTTTGCCGAACTCCAGCTATGTTTATCAATGTATAGATCAGAAAATAGGGAAATATGGACCCTTTAATATCAACTTTAACATCTCTTTCCTCCATGTGGCAGTTTTTCTTCCTGACATCTTCAGCAGTCATGGCTTTTGAATCATCTCTCTGACAAACTGCAAAGTTAAACCCGAGCTGCAGATAGACCAAATTTTGCATTTCTTAGCAGGCAAATAAACAGTAAAACATCACAGCAAACTTCAAAACTACTGTAGCCTATTATTACTACAAAAGTGTCTCACCATTTTCCATTTATTTGCGTTGTAAGCAGTAGTTCTTAAAGTTCCCATGTGCTTCTCTCTCTCTCTGTTCCTCAACATTAAACATACAAACTAAACTAGACCACTGACTCCACAGACATCCAAATCCACCGTACGCTCCTATTCTCCTGTACTCCTGCACTTTCTGACCTCCCCTCGCCCAAGTAAAGCTCTTTATTAATACTTAAGGAGGAATTGGATAACAGCCTACACAGTTCACAAGTGTATCAAACACCCCTGAGTCTTTGTCGTCTTGTCAAAAGGATATTGACTGCTGTCGCCAGTTTAAGCTTCACACTGACTGAGCACACAAACAGCTCCATTCATTACATAAGGCTGTAATAAGCTATTCAAAGCATGGTGGGGCTTAGAGAGAAAGGGACGCATAGATTTAAGCTCTATTCAAAGATGAAGATGGCAGGAGACAGGTAGCAGATTGTACATGTTGTAAAAATGACAGTGGGTCTCAAACAGTTCACACCAAGTATTTACTTAGACTTGGACTTAAAGGTGCACTGTGTAACTTTTCTGGAAGAGAGTCTGCCACCTCCTTGACTCCATGTAGATTTTTTTTTTTTTTTTCCATAACTATCTCCATATAGACAAGCAGTCACATCCACAGGCCAAGTTAAAGGTCAGATCTGTGGAGAATTCATGTTTTTGTGGTAGTTTTGAGAAATAAAAACTCTCAATTGAATCAATGCAAGGTATTTTTGTTTAATGCCATGCTGTGGAACATTCCCAGGTAAAGCAAATTTTATTGATCCACAGGGAAAATTATTTGTACTTTAAAAAAAAAAAAAATCTTTTCAGGCTATCACCAACAGATCTACATCAAATATAACAGGATTATTCCAGGTCTAATTGGACTAAAAAAGGTCTAAAAGTGGACTACATCACTTCCACTGTAGTTTGAAACAAGAAATTATCCAACATAGGGCAAAAAGTGGATAAAATGAATTTTAAATTAGGCAGCCCACATACTGAGAATGTCTGGTCCAAGTAGTACCTCCTTCAGGTGGTACTACTTGGAATGACCACTCACATTAGCTTAATTAAAATAAATTTTACTTAATTCTGTTGTACAGCCAACCTCAAATGCAAATGTGAGTGGTCATTTTGACTGTCACAATAATTTTTTGAATAATTCCTCCTTTCAGTTCACATTATGCTTTTTTGTCATTCTGTCATAATAACACAGTTTTTAATTCTAATCTGTTTACTTGAAATCATAAAATTATTACCCATAACAGAATAAATGCAAGATAGTTTAATGTCATGATGTGGAACATTAAAGGCGATGCAGCATTAACATGGACTAGACCGATATGTCAGGTTGATATTTTAGTGAAACAGCCTTTTTCTGTTTCTAGCAGAGGCTGATATTTAGTTTAGCTCAACCAGCTGCCAAAAGAATAAGTATACACATTTATTTGAGTACTTTTGTGTAAAGAGGACACTACAGTTGTGGATGAGTTTCTACAAAAGTCTAATTAGATCATTTGGGGAAAATAATAAAAATGTCTTGGTTTCTCTGGATCCTAAACAATCGGCACCATGAAAAAAACATATCTTTGATCTCTACCATAGACCCAGAAAAAGTTTCAGAAAAGTTGGCAAGGCTCTCTTGACTTCTTTCGCTTGTCTCCCATTACTCATGTTTTTTCGACTTTCTCTTTAACGTCAGCTCCTGTCGCTGTCCTGTCCAGCCACTCAAGTGTATTTCTGAGGCTTCCTAAAGGGCTCCTTGCCTAATTGCATATGTAGCAGGATCATTTTACCGCATGGCCTAGCCTCATCCTCTGCTCTGCTCTTGTCAGCATCACTGTAACAATCTCCATTTTAAAGTGGTAGGGTCAATTTCCACTGCACACTCGCATCTGCCTCCACAATTTAATCGCTAATGCGGCTTATGTTACCACTCCTTCAGGCACGGTGCCATCCTCCCTGGTCCCAGGCCAAAGACACTTGCAGGACAATACCAGAACAACTATAGTAGCAAAATATATATGGAAACTTCAAAACAATCAAACATTTCTCAGATTAAATAGAAATAGTGAACAACTGAAATTGTATAGACCTGTATGTAACTGATTTATGTGTAAGTTTCTGTGAAGCATATTGGCAAAGCATAGGCCTGTAACATATTTGAATAAGATCTAATCTCTGCCTTTTATGCACTATGTCATTTTTCTAATGGAGGGTGAGCCACCCCATAGGTATGATGTTGCTTTGTCCGTAATGTTCCATAGCATGGCATTAGACCTCTGTCTCCAGTGGCAAAACATAAAAAAATGTAAGTAGTTAAGTACTGTATTTAAGTATACATTCTGAGTATCTGTATTTTACTTAAGTACATTTTAAAGTGGATATTTCTTACTTTCACTTCACTACCTTTAAGAGAAGATATCTGTACTTTCAAATCTACTAAATTTACAAACAGGACTGAAAATAGTATAATAGTTTGAGATTTGCTGGAAATTCTGGGGGTTTAATTTTAGCATGTTCAAAAAAACAAAAACAAAAAATAAAATAAAATAAAATAAACAGCTAGAATAAAATAATCGACTCTGTTGCATTTGAGTACATTTTAAAGAAGTAATTCAATACTTTTACTTAAGTAGATTTTTTCATGTGATACTTTTTCTTGAGTATTTTTTGCCCCGGTATCTAGGCCCCAGCACAAATGAATGTGCTCCCTTGTGTTGAAATACAATCACAGAAGTTAAAGTTAAAGTACCGCAATATAATACCCGTATCAAGAACAATGTATTCAAAACGTAACTGTACATGTAACCCACCACTACCTGCTTCTGATTAATGGAAAACATAGAAACTCAAACTCATCATCTTAGCTGGACCAGGTCTTGGCTCAGACTCAGTCCTTAATCCTTTGAGTCCAGGCCAAGTCCCTGTGAGCATGATCCAGTGCCATCTGATATAGTAATGAGTCTATGGTGCCATCCGGTCCACTCTACACCAAACACACCAGCCCCCGATGACAGGAGGGCATAAGGGCATTTAAAAAGAGCCACTTTATTTGATAGCGTTACAGAGATCTCGAGACGAGCATTTATCTGACATACCTAAACTTAGACATAAATGGGTCAGAATTGCCTAGGGATCATAAATAAAAACATGTTTGTGTAATCATTTGTTTTTGGGAATGGGAATTATGTAAAGACTTTATTAAAGGTACATTGTGTAACTTTGCTGGAGGAGGACCCATCACCTGCTTGTCACCATGGTGGTATTTACTGTTTTGCCTTGATTATTCCACAGTATGAAAATAAACTGGTTAAGAGACTGGTTAATGGAAATTTAAATTGTGGAAAGATTTCTCTCTATCTGCCTTTATGTAAATGGATGTTAATTGTACCTGTCATTAACATGTGTAAAGGCTCAGCAGACATAGTCTCCACCCATTCTCCAGGAAGTCCTTAGTTGTTTTAGCTGTCCTCAAATGTAAGTGAATTGGATTAGGAAGTCTGTTAAAGTGTCACTCTGCTTTGATATGTAACTTGTATTTCTTGTATTTTTTATTTTGTATAAATACTCAGAGCGCAGAGGCTCTGGGGGCAGCAGAAGGGGCAGCAGAAGGGGCAGCAGAGGGGGCAGAGGTGGGAGAAAGGTGGCAGGAGGGGAGAGAGCTCAGATGCTTTGGCAGGAGATGCTCTGGGAGCACTTGGGGCAGTTAGTGGTCATGCTGTTGGTGAGGGGAGGCTGTTGGTCTCTGGGCCAGGGCAGGTCTAGACTCTGTCCATATCTTCTGTAACAATAATAAACCTTGGTCTGTATTCCAAAAACTCATCGAACCTCACAAATAGATTAAATATTTTTTTCTTCAAGAGAGATATATAATTTTTTTATATCCACAACAGAGACAGGTTAATGGTCTGATGCATGGAGCAGCAACTCTGCACATGTAAGAATTCAGGTTTTTTAACAGTATTTTTGAGCTATGAAACGCAAAGGAAAATTCCCCACGATAAATATTGACTTCCAAAATATATTGTTTCATCTGTCGTGTATTGAACGATGAGTCAACAACTACTAGATTAGCCCAGATCTCAGAAACTGTCCAGATGAGTACCTTTGAAATCTTTTTTACCATATCTTTACATAAATGCTCCTGTCTGTTTTGTAGTTGTGCACAGAACCAGTACTAGTATCAGATATCAGCACCAATACTAAAAAACTTGCTGGATCAAATACTGGCTTCCAAATATTGATCAGTATACTGGTTGGGTGTATAAATCAATGTAATGAGATTATCTACTGGTCATAGTCAGCCCGGAAAGTCTCATAATGAACTTGTATTTCTATAAATCTGTTCTGTAGTTACATAAATAATAGATAGATAAATAATAGCTACATAACACATTTGGATCAGTTTGGGCCTATTTTATTTTCGTTTTAATGAATATAAATGCTCTCTGGTAACAGCTGATAACAGAAATCAGCAGATACTTAAAACTTTAATATCCGAATCGATATTGAAACTAAAAAAGCTTGATCAATGCATCCCTACAGCTCCTCCTCATTAAGCGGTATAAGATAACATAAATTACAATTATCCATAAAATATAACAAAAGACAGTATACTGGATTATTTATAATTTACTTTTAAATTTTTACATCTGAGGAACAAAAATAAACATTACTGGAAGCACTTCAGTTGGAGGCAGGTGATTGGTGGACATGATCTAAATTACAGACTACAGTGAATATTATTTATGAAGTATGAACTGAAATGGAAGGCACTTGAAATATATTTAGGCTATGTAAACTTAACTTTGCCAAAAATATTTCCTCATTTGCAATACATTTTTAATTATTTGGTAAAACCTCAAAACGTCTTAATAGAAAATGCCTGGTTAAATTTGTATCTGCGTTTTAAAAAAGATGGATAATTTGAGCTACTACAATAAAACTAAACAGTGCCTTATTGAAACGTTATTGTTGTTTATAAAACGTAAAGTGCATATTTAAATGTGAAAGCAACACTACTATTGAAATGGTACAGACTTTTCCAGCTAGTAATGAATCAAAGACGTTTTTTTTTTCCTTTTTTTTTTTTACACAAATTGCTCCCAACTTTGCATCACTGATTCAAACAAACAAACAAACAAACAAACAAAAACATTCAAAAATAAACATAAAGCACTGTGTAACCTTTCTGGTGGAGAGTCCAGAACCTGCTTCTCTCTATGGAGCTTTAAAAACAATAATGGTTATGGTAAATGGTTACCTTTTTTATATAGCACTTTTCCATCTTTGAGAAAACACTCACCCATTCACACTCGCATTCATTCACCTAGTGTATGCAGACACTAGCGGCAAGGTGGGTTAAGTGTCTTGCCCAAGGACACAACAAGAGCACAATGGCAGAATTAATCTGTCATCTGTTGGAGCTCTAATTGTATTGCCAACCTTTAGGTCAGTGGATCTGACCACTCAACGAGTGATGTTTACGTTGAGAGCGGGATTCAAACCACCAACCTTCAGTGGACAAATGCTTTTATCACCTGAGCTACTACCACCCACAAATCCATGGAAAAAGCAGGACTCTCTACTAAAAAAGATGCACAGTGCACCATTAAAACTAGTAGAAGTAACCTAATGTGCGTTGTTCGGCAAAGTGTCCCAATGGACAAAAGAACATTTTTACTGCCAAATATTTATGCAATACATGCTAACGCAAAGTGTTAATCTGTTAACTGCAGTATTATTGTCCATAAAAAAGTGTGTTACTCAGCTTAGTGCTTTTTCTAAAACTGACAAACTCTGGCAGTAATATTACTATGAACATTTTAAAGGTCCTACATTATGCAAAATTGTCTCTAATGGCTTTAAGCCATGTTATGATGTTGTCACCTCATCAAAAACATAGCTGCAATTATATTTTGTTTCATTCACACAAGTTTGTGTAACTCTTTATTATTAGTCTGTCTACGTCTCCAAAGCTCAAAATGCTCCTTTCCACTTTGAGATGTCATGATCTGGTAGTTTTTTACCCTTTTTCAATAGAAACTGCTTTTCCAAGGCTGAAATTATATGAATGTTTCTAGTGAAGGTGTATGTAGTTTAAAAACACAGTGGAGCACTTTCAGTATTACCATATGACATCACAAGGTGGAGTGTTTTCAGTTTAAGAAAAGAATACCTAAAAGGATTTGTGTGTAAGCCGAAAAGAAGCAAAACACAACTCCAGGTACGTTTTTGATGAGGAAACATTATAACATGGCTTATAGCTTATAGCTTAAAGATTATACATTATAACATAACATAATATAGGCTCTTTAAATTAAATTTCAGTAACGAATCAAAAGCTATATAAAATTATCAGGGTGGTGGCAACTTGGTCGAGAGCACAAAGTATTGGCAAAAATTAAATTAAAGTTTTTATTTCTTGATAGGAGCGGCTTCTTTCGTGGTCATGGTTTTAACTCCATAAGGGAAAAAAGTGTAAAATCTCCTCTTCAAAATCTTGGATATTGTATGTTATTGTGTTGCTTTGTCTTCTTAAAATGTGCCAGGTCTCAAATCTTTGGCTTTCAAACCATAAGCAGGAAATCTCTCCTCCTCTCTTTTTCTCTGTGCGATCAGTCTGTCTTCCGGTGGTTGTTGTTGAGTGGAGTGTGTCCGTTTTGCACATGTCCGTTTGTGGATTTCTCTTTGATTACGTCGCTCTCGTCCTCAGACTCGGATTCCTCCCTGTCACTCCTCTCATCTTCTACAATGTCCTGGAAACCAGTAAATAATATAATCAGTTACAGTGGAGATGTTAATAGGAAAGTTAAAATGTGCTGAGACCTGCTTGTCTCCATGGAAATGTTACTGCTTTGTCTAGAATGATCCACAGTGTGAATTAAACCTGAAGGGGACAAGCATCTTTGAGCATTACATGACATTACAGTTCAGATCTGTGGAGAGTCATTCCTATTCACAGAAGGAATTATTGTATTTTTGAGCAATAAAAACACCTATAACGAAACAGAAATGCCAAAGTGCTACAGATTTTAGCTGAATATGGGGAATAATGTCATTGCTTTGCCAGGATTTCAGGTGACATCATAGGGTAAAGTTATATTGTCAGCAATAAAAACCTGCAATTGAAAAAACACAAGCTAGACAAGTTTAATGTCAAACTGCAGAGTTCAGACAAAGCAGTAACATCTCCACAAATACAAGCTGTTTGAAGAAGAAAAGTTACACAGTACACTTTAAGGAAATATTTGAACATTTTCTACAAACAAATTACAACCTTTACTAGCTTGGAAGTAATTTCAAAACTGTGTTCAATAAAACTAAATATAGAAAGTTCAAAATGAGGTTTATATGAAGTATTCTCTACAGGTCCTTTTCACTGTAAATAAGAAAGAAAAAAACACACTGACATTCGAGAAAAAGGTTGATTCTGCCATCTAGTGTTCAGTGATTCTTTAACTTGAGATCAGGCTTTAAACTGCCTCAAATTATTAAGTGGTGATCATTTATGGCAACAGCTAACCCTTATTTGTGTCTACACTATACTAGAAAATCAGCTAAATATACCATAGGTCTACCTCATTCGTGTTTTTGTTCTTCCATTAAAATGAGTGCATTGTTTTTTCCCCCACCTTTTATATTTAGTTTTGTGAATTAACTTATAAATGCAGTATATTGGTACAGATTTTTCTTATCTTATTCAATCAATCAAACTTTATTTAGAGAGCACTTTTCATACAAAAATATAACACAAAGTGCTTAAATATTTTGTTTAAATATTCAATTGCTTCTTACTTTTGTTTTTAGAATTGCTTTAAAGTACTATTGGGTTAATAATATGGGATTTCTTCATGGATCAGTAAAGTTTGACCAAGTTGAAGTTTATTAGAATTGTATAAAGATCATATTATGAAGTTTGTGTTATAATGTTTCCTCAGCACAAACATACCTACTGTTGTGTTTTGTTTCATTCCCACATGTTTAACACTCAAACCCTGCATATTTAGTCTGGGTTCTTCTCTCAAACTGAAAACACTTTTTCCACCTTGTGGTGTCATGTGTTTATACAGGAAGTGCTCCGCTCTGTTTTCAAACTCCATACACATTCACTAGAATCATTTGGATGATTTCAGCCCAGGAACTGCCCATCTAACAAAAGGTAAAATGTAACTGTAACTTAAAAACTACCGCTTCATGACATCGCAAGGTGGAACAGAGCATTTTGAGCTTTGAAGATGCACACAGACTAATAAAGCAACATCAATCAAACATGTGTGAATGAAATAAAACACAGCTCCGGGTTATCTTTTTAATGAGGGAACAGTATAACATGGCTTAATGCTCAGTTTTGTGTAATATTTAAGCTTATTTGTGCAGGGATTTAAATAAAGTTTCCAATGATAAAAAATGAGTATGAACATGCCTTCGGTGACATCTATTATAAATGTATGAAGATGCAACATAATACTTCATTTTCTTCTAAGTAGAAATATGTCTCTAATGCCTAACAAAGCCCTCTTGTCCCCGTCCATGTCCTCTCTGAGTGGATACGTACATTTGCAGGAAGGAACTTGATGACCATCCGGATAATGAGGGCAGCCCAGAAGACGTGCAGCGCCTGGAGCACAAACAGCAGCCCGTTGAAGAAGTAGAACCCGAAAAAGGGCGGATACAGGGTCAAAGGGTACACCCACGTCGTGTGAATGATCCTATCCAGAGACACAACAGAGAGACCAGTCAGAATGACCACCTACTCCCCCCTCAGCCCCCCTGTCCCCCATCAAAGGGCCTTTCACAGTGGGACAGAGCGTCTACTGTCATCTTTAGATTGTTTGCCAGTGTTGTTGTTGTAGCAAATGAATGACGCTTCCTTCACTGTGAAGTTTTAACAGGACAGAAAAATATTTGAACAATTGTGAAAATGCATGAAAATTGGTGCACAAATTCTCAGAGGAAGTTCAGATTTCCTTAAAAGTTGCACTGTGTAACTTTTTGGTTGGGGTATGTCACCTGCTTGTGTCACTGCTCTGGCTGGAATGGTATGACATTAAACAGCTCTACTTTACATTTATTCAATTCCATGTAGTTTTATAGCTAAAAATATCCATAAAAACCAGCCTTCTGACACTGGGCGGGGTTGCCTCTCCACTGATCTGACCTGTAACTTAGTCTAGTTTGGACATTTCAGACAAAGCAATAACACATTTCACCTTCACCAGAAAAGTTACAAAAATGCACCTTTAATGTAATTTGCACATTTTTGTACAAATATATTGCAATGTTGAAATTTACTTTAACTTTATTTTTGAGTTCACCTTTTTATTGTCTAATTAAATGCTGAACAGTAGATGAATCCCGAACCAAAAAGTGACATAGTGCACATTTAATCAAGGACAATAAGAAATAAAGCTCTTCATTTCATAAGCAAAGGCTAAATTGGTCAAATTGTGGTTATCCAAATACTTAAGTACGGTAATATATCCTTTAGATCATCACTATAATTTCACTTTACACTTTTGTTGATTTAAATACTCCTAAATGTCATGGTTGAACTGCTGCTTCCTGATAACTGTTGTGCAAAGGTTTATGTTGTAACCATTTCTCTGAGTCACTGTTTTTACCAGAAAGGCAGGATGACGAGACGAGTGATGATAAAAACTGCTGCAAATACAGTGAAGATGAGGTTACACGTCTTCCTCCAGCCTGCGTAGTTGAACATTTTTGCCGACTGTTAAAAAAACAATAAGAAAAAGAAAGAGTTTTACGGTATCATACTTCAAGCATACTTGATATTAGCATCCACCAGGGGGCAGTAGGGTAAATAGGATACGATCCCCCTGAGATAGACTTGACAAACATGAGGACAACTTTTTATGTTTATATATGATTTTCTGCTGTTTCTTTGTGGTGGACTGA
>KN499986.1:27458-39963 GCA_000787155.1 Scartelaos histophorus | reverse complement strand
CATACATACATACGTGTGTGTGTGTGTACATATATACACTAAAAAGTTACATAGTGCACCTTTAACTCTAAATGACTATCTTGTGTGTCACCAATTAGAAGGATGTTTTGGCCCCAGCAGTGACGTTGCATGGCATTATTTTGGTCACTCACAGGAATGTGGATATTAGACCGTCACGTGACTTCCCCTTTGTAAACCGATACCCCCAAAGCTTAGCCCACTGAAGTATTTTTACCCTTGTTTTGATGGTTACTTCACTTGCTTTACGTTAGGGGCTTAAAGAGGCAATATATGAAGCTGTCTACTCTGTGTGCACATGAACACATGCCGGCCCTCAGCATGGGCTGACAGAGAGTTGATAGTCCTAAGAGCAGTGAGATTAGAGGAACTTTTTCTCAGAATATACTGATGACAACAACACAGGCACAATAGAAACTAAAACACAAATTTCCCTGTTCTGTAATCTGTAACCTTGAGCTTGATTTTTTTTTTGTGCTCTAAAGACTTTTTTTTTGTTTTAAGTAACCTAATTCAAATAGGAAATTTCTATTGAACAATACAAGAACAGCATTTCTAGCCCTGCTTGTCAGCATCTCTGCTTTATTTATGAAAAACATATTTTATTACATTGTATACAATAATGCAAATGATTTACTCTCCATAGCATCACACATTTAAACTTCTCTTTCAACTTGAAGCATTCAGGCTTGTGAGCCTTTGACTTTGGAAGAAAATAAATAATGGCAAGTGTAGGGACAGAGCAGAGACCTTAAATGGAGTGTGTCCTTGTTCAGTTTGTATTTAGATTTCCCAGCAGGCCCAGATTTGTTTGAATCATTTCAGCTGAAATCGTAGTTTACATGGTGTGTTTTCTGACTGATGGTTTCTATTCTTTCTTCGTAATTGACTTTTAACCTCAGTGACCAACATGCATCTCCTGGTACTTGTTTTCCAGCGCTTACATTATCATGTCATCACCAAGACATCTCTTTTTCATCTTTAACTGTACTCATAAAAAGTACTTAAAATTGTGTATGCAAGACAGATGACAAGATTTGCAGAATACACAATCTTTGAAGACTGATAAAAACACTATTAAATAACTATTTATTAATATGGTGCTAACTAACCATATTGTTTGAATTCTGAAGGGACTAAGCACATATTAAATGTTAAGACCACAGCAGTAATGCAATGTGTGGTGCTATTTGCATCTTATTATTCTTATTCTACATTTAGAACCATTAGTCAGCAATGCAAAGGATGCTTTACAGTACTTTCACCATATGCTGGCCAAATAAGGAATGGGATGATGGCATTGGAGAAAGAACCTGTAAAGTACATGGAACAATATCAGCAGTCAATACCAGCCTTGTGTTTCTTCAAGCACAACAGACACTTGAAGACTTATTTTTACCAACTTATACTTAAAAGGTATCAGAATTCACTGTGTAGGGTGGTCTTGACTTTACCACTGTTACACTGGCAAAAGGTGTAAAAAGTACTAGGACAAGTAAAAAGCATTGTCCAGTCTCTCCCAAGAATCCAGATTATTCTTTGTTTTGCTCTACTCCATATAAATAGTTTGATTCCCAATGTATTGGTTGACTAAGACACGATCAACCGATTAATTGATCCATTGACAAAAGAACTACTAACTGTGTAATTTGTTTTATTCATCATTGGTTTACATTTTATTGTAAGTTCAATCTCCCTCAAAAAAAAAAACACTTCAGTGTATTTAGATTTAGATCCGAAAACTGAGTAGAGGAGAGCGGATACACCTCACGTTCCTTCAGTTATCTCTCACAAGGGCATAAGCCACATAGAAGGAACCTCATATCTCACATTGGGAGCATGCCATACTCTTGTATCACTCTTAATTCTGTTTCTAAATTTGGAACTTAAAGTTCCTTGCCTAAATATAACATCAAAGTCTGAATTTTGTCACTGTTAGCCTCACTCACCACTTGTCTATCAACAGCTGTTTAATGGATGACAGATCAGTTTCAGATGTAAGTCCTGCTGTCGCTCATCTCTGATCCTCATCATTCCAACAAAAGATCTGTCACTAAGCAGGTTTCACGGGCTGAACTTCAAAAACACAGAGGAACACTTCCAGAGTTCACAATGTCAAGTGGCAGTGGAATCAAGCATTTTACACTTTTGAGGAGTCTGAATATACAAACAAATAAATTGAAAATAAATTGAAATTGAATATAGAGGATTACTTTATTGGTGCACAGTGTAACATTTATGGTGGTGGGGTACACAGTCTGGTATGTTCCATGCAAAGGTATTGAACAACATTTATTATGTATGTGTTTTGTTTTGTGTTTTCTTCTTTTTTGCCACAAAAATGTCTTCCGAAACTGCATCCTTAAAGTGAACGGGGTCGCATTTTTAGTTTACAAATGCCTTCTTATTACAGTACAGTATATTGTGATGGACAGAACCTTTTTCCACTGCCCACTGAGAGGTGGACAGACAGATTTATTACATTTTATCCCCAATCGGTTGAGTAGCCTGGTGTGCTAGTATCAGGTTCCTTTGTGTTCTTGGCAGGCTTTTGTTCCTAGACACTGTTGTACGCTTACTATACAAGGGCATGTTTAGAGGAAAGTTTATGCCTCTTATTGATCCACAAACTGCCCCTATACTTTATGGTGAAGTATTGACATGGTCTCAAATTACTGTCCCCCAGAGCATCAACATACATCTGCATGAGTGGACACTCACATCACTTCATGCAGTCTAAACATGCAACTTATAAACTAAACTGTTGTTCAGGATTAAACGTGTTTGACGCTTCTAAACTCTTTCACTCGTTTCTCCCTTCCTGTTGGTAGGTGGTATCAAAGTGCCAAGGTCGGGTTAATCAGCTCCGCTGACCTCTGGCAGCCCTGAGTGTGAGGCAGGAAACTGGGGTATTTATGGAGCTCAGGCTAATAATAGAAATAGAGGTCCATCTGCTGAATTGATTTATGTGGCGCTGTATTCAACCATGGATTTGTGCCATTCACAAATTTTATATGAAAAAAAATATTTTAACCCTAGTATTTGGAAAGTGTAAAAGTGAAAAGAGATCAACTTTTTATGCAGAGAACAACTATTTGCAATATTCTGTAATTCAATTGTAAAAGCCTCTGCTGACCACATTTTTTCCTTTAGCAGGGCCTGTTAAATTTAGACATCTTAACTCTCTAAATTAAACTCCACTTTGATATTGTTGCATCACTTGTATCCACTTTACAATGGGAGTCTTGCTCACTTATAATAGATGATGGTTTAATTATTGCATAGCAGCTTAAATGATTCTGCCTCAGTAGCAGGTGCTGACACATGACTATTCCTTTCCTGTCAGTGACTACTACAGCAAACTATGCACATGTGCAGGTTAAGTACATATTTAACTGCAGGTTGAGCTAAGAAATTATTTATGTGTTGCAGTTTAGGGATCTAGTTAAAATTTAACAGCATTTATTCAATTCTAAGTGCACAGTTTTTGGCTTTCTCTGCAGTAGTAGTGCTTTGGTCTTAAATTACCAGTTGTAGTTGGCCCTAATATTCCTGCAGCTGTTTATAACTGGCTGGTGATCCACTGAATATCCAAAAGCCTGAGCCCTCTTTAGCCATATGTGTTTTTGGCTTGTGCTTAGGCCTGTCTGCTACCAGGATCAGGACCAGGATGAGAAATCAAGTCTACCAGGCGTACTGGCTCACATGTGCATTCCCTACATTTCTGGGAATGTGTGTCAATTAAACAAATGTGTCCGTGCGTGCGTGTGTGCACTGGCTCATATAGTGACCAAAGGAAGATAATGAAAGCGGTCATTATTTGTAACCATCTCCAGACTCCAGACTTGTTTTTTGTTTACTTGTAGAAGTTTTTTTTTTTTTTTTCTATTTAAAATAAGAGATGTATCGTTACCAATGTGCTCAGCTGAGCAGTCATGATTTTCTTGAGGTGATCATTATGTTAATGTTCAAAGAATATTGGGGGAGGTGTTTTAATGTGCATACACTGTTACAGTCTTTTCTTCATTTATTCAGCTATAGAATCTTCAGAATGCATGTGTACTGTTCCCTGATTCAATTGTCACGGCACTGTGAAACCATTAGCATAGTGCTATGCGCTCGGGGACCTGTTGTACATGAATACAACTGATCCTCATGTGGAGCATTACAAATACAAGAGTGTTACCTGGAAGTGGCATCAGTGTCTCATCACGTGCTGTTTAATGTTTATGGCACTTTCTGAAAATGAGGAAATGGTATGAATTATGCCTTAATATGTGGCCCTTTAGGCTTAGGGTTATGAGTTTTAAATGTAAATTGACATTTTAAAAAAATCTCAACAAGGACATTTGGAATTTAGTTCAATTTAGTTAACTTTTTTTTTTCATATCTATAACTAACTATACTCTGTCTTATCTCCATATGTCCATATCTCCATATGTATTTTTCAGCTACATTTAAATGCCCCTGCATTATAAAGATTCCCAGCATTACAAAGATTAACATCAGCACTATGCTGGCAGCCCCTCAGATTGTTTGGCCTCTTTTTCACTCTGTATTGGTCTGTCTTGTAGTTGCCACACCCCTCAGTCCTGGGCGGGTCAGTAGTTCTGTATAAAGCCGAGCATGCCAGCTTCAACAGTAAACATTTGACACAGCGTCCCACAGAGACATCCCTGGTCCTCCTTGGTCCTTTGAAACCTTAACAGAGACACCTGTCACTAACTGAAATGGCTACTTTCGTGTCGGTGAGTTTTCCATCACATCAGCATTCAGGACTGTCAACAACTTTTGCTACATGTTACTGATTCTGGAGGTTGTCTGGTACTAGTTGGAATAGAGTTATTAGCTTTGGAAGTAGAACATGATTAATTTGATGTTTTTTGAAGCATTACCAAACTTTGTTTAAGCAATTAACAATGAATTAATACAATTTTGCCGCTTGGAAAGTTTGACAATTTAGTTTGTGATGGTCTTTGGCAGTAGCAATTTGGATGACTCATTGTAGTCGCATAGGAAATGTTGGTAGACTATAATTAGCTTGGGACAGCTAATTGTGCATTGGGTATTGATTGTTTAGTGTTCCTTTCATAGCATTCTCCGTTGTGTGCATGTGAAAAAAATCTAATAGGCTGATAGAATGGGATGTTTTGACTTTATCTATTAATACCTATATTTTAGATTCTGTTGTACAATTAAAAGTGGCATGTAGAAGTGTCCATGAAGTTCACAATGAATCACAATGTTGCTCTTTACAATGGCTTAGGAACACTTGGTCATTTACCAGTCATTTGGTCATTTCCCAGTCATTACTATTATTTTACTATTATGTACTGATTTAATGTTCTTAGATTTACTTTGTTGTTTTGAACAACAGTGTGTTTGGGCCTAGAGGCTGGCCTGCGTCATTAGGTTCTTCTGGGAATTCTCACTTTACCCTCTCTGTGTCATGATTTTTTTTTTGTTTGTTTGTTTCATTTACTTTGTCAGTTGTTCAGGATGGGTTCAGAATACTCGTATGTCTGAAATATTCCCAATAGTGGTCTGTTTTGATACACATGTTTATTAAAAACTTGATTGATTAATGAATCCCCCTTATTTTCTCAGATGGCCACTTGCCACACATGCAATAGGACGTCTAGACACAAAGGAATGGGCAGAGAGTTCATAATGACTCTGTCCAGAACTCACAGCATACCGGGAGGAAATGGAAAGCACAAGACACCCCAGTCAGGGGGCAGATCCAGCACATCCACCCCCAAGACCGGGGCAAAAGACAAAACGCCTGTGCACACTCCTCGGTAAGGAGTATCATGCATCTGCCACTATTTATATAAAATCGCATTCTTAAGCTGTCACACGTAATTTGTATATGTGTATCTTTTTTTAGCATGCAGTGTGCGTGTTGGAATTCATGTTTGCCAGATCATATATTTGACATCACATTATTAATATTATGTTTCTGTCAACCAACAAAATATTGAGTTACTGTACCTAACCTCTCTGCTGTCTGTTTCGTTGCTAGAACCCCCATCTCATCTACCCCTCCAGGCTCAGGATCAACTTCCTCTAAATCTCCAGCTGCAAAGGGCAAAAACTGGGTTGTGCAACGTCTGAGCAAAATACTCCTGCGAGAAGACAACCAAGCCAAAAAGAAAGGCGGGTTGAAAGATTTCCTCTCCTCTCTTTGAAATCTCACTTAACATTTTTGGAAACATTTAACTCTGGGGTGTAAGGTATAAATTGTAATGGTCATATGGCAAAAGCGGACGTATCATACATTTCCTAGCCAATCTTGGAGGGATTTGCCAAGCTCTGGGTACTGCCCCAGGATCTTATCTCTTCAGTGTGCTATTGTAGTCACAACTTCAGTTGTAATGTCTATTATAGGAGGGGTGTCCAAACTTTGGCCCTCAGACCAATTTTTGTTGCTTAGACCTGCCGAATTGTCTCAAAAGAACAGTACTTTTACTGCTTATTTACTAGGTACCACGACTTTTTAAAAGCATTGTTAAATGCTCCCATTTTAAAGACTCAGTGTATTGAACATCAGCCTTCCACTGTGATTATAGTGGTAAAAAGAGTTTTAATTCCCCTGAATTAAAGGGTCAGTGTTTTTGTGTTTATTTGTTTTGTGCTGTAACTGGGTTACAGAAGAGTTATTTTTAACAAATGACTAAAATCCCACAGAGCACTGTGATATTTGTTACTGTTTACACCAATATTGTTTCAGGATGATTAAATTTACCATTTATCTGGTAATTTTTATGTTTTAGGTTTCTTGGGCATTTTGTCAATAAATGCATACAAATGGGTGGTAAACCTTGAAATTGTATTAAATATTACAAAAACAGTTTACATTTATCTGCCTTTTCTGTACATGTACAGAAAACATGTAAATACGTCAATAATGGATACATTATTATTTTGTATTGTATTTTTTATTTTTTATGTTTTTCTTAACAGTTTTGATTTGTATGTAGCCTACTGCATTTGTACCGACAGACCTGCTTTTCCCTATTTGATGTTTGAAGTACACAGTGTTTGTGTCATGGATCTGTGATGAAATAGGTTTGCATCCTAAAATGACCTACCTCTCACACATATTCTGTGCCGTTAAAATAAACAAGTACATTTTTCTTATTGTCTGTCTGTGCTTCCCTACTGTATCATATATCATAAAAATTACAGAATTAAAAAAATTATATACAAGGAAATAAAATGATGAAAATTTCAGTTCTGCTCTGTGATACTCCTCAAGACCTGCAGGTGTCGCTGAACTTTCACTTTACCAGCACGTCCCCACAGGAAGTGCAGCCTCAGTGAAGCTAGGCTAGCAGCAAAATAGCACAGCAGTAATCGGGATTTAGACTGCTTTATTTTTAATCACCGAAAGCTTCTGACAAAATATTTGATTGTGCATACCGTAGAAATGTCTGACAGAAAGCGAACAAGGGAGAAAGATGACAGAAGAGACAGTAAAAAACACAAAACGTCAAAGGAGGATTTGGAACTACTACAGATGCAAACAAAAAAACTTACTCAAGAAGTCCAAAAGCTGAAACATGTGGAGACATTGTGAGTAGTTTATATTTAATTTGATTATTTGGCGAATTTGTCCTGTAGTAAAACTTTATGTATAGATCTTACTTGATAAATAACCTATTTTTATCCACAGTTATGAAAAGCCACCACCAGGATACATCAAGGTAGTGTTGTTGAGTCTGTTTAGTTTATCATGTGTGGTTGTGCGGTGACAGAGGTGTTGTCCTAGGAGCATGAAGAGAAGCCAGAGGACTGTATTCCCGCAGAGCCTGGAAATGAAGACGCCAGACAGTTTCTGGCTCACGCTCCCACCAAAGGACTGTGGATGCCGCTGGGAAAAGAGGTCAAAGTGATGCAGTGTAAGTGACCCCTCATGGGGCCTATCCCACAGTGTAAGATATGTCACAAGCCCTCATAGCCCTCCTTTTCATTGCAAAGATTTCAAAATTGTATAGTTGTAAGATACTGTTTTCCTTAGAGGTGCACTGTGTAACATTTAGTGGAGAGTCTGCCATCTGTCTGCCACTTTGTCTATTATGTTCCTCAGTATACACTAAACCTATCTATCACAAGGGAGTCAAGTAGGTAAAAGCTCTAGAGTACATTACAATATAGATCTGTGGAGAGTCACCCCTATTCATAGAAGGAATTATTGTATTTTTGAGCAATAGAGACACCCGTGATAAATAAATGTTAGATATGTTTGTCATACCGTGGAACATTCCAGGGAAAGTGATAACAACTCTACGGAGAGAAGCAAGAGATGGATCATCCACTAGAAAAGTTGCGCATTAGACCTTTAGGTTACAGTGAGAGATTGCAAAGATGTCAATAGTTTATAGTTGCTCCCCAAATGGCTTCTCTTTCAATGTAAAATAAAAAATTAACACACTACTTTTGAAACTCTTAAGCAGTGTTTTGACAGTATTGGTAAGCCTGTATTTACACTGCCCTATAAAAACCTTTATTTTGAAACAAATAAATAAATATAGTCTTGAATTACAACCCAATCATGTCTTTCTCATACAGGCTGGAGATGCAAGCGCTATGGCCACAGAACAGGTGACAAAGAGTGCCCTTTCTTCATCAAAGGCAATCAGAAACTAGAGCAATTTAGAGTGGTGAGTGTTGTATGTGACTATTATATGTGCATTTACTACTTACATTTAGAAAAAAATATTAATGACATACTGGTATTGAGATTTTTGTGCTAGTACCTACGTCTGTATTGGAGCTTGATTACATTGTAACTGAAATAATAGATGTAGAAAAAGAGTGTAATACAAGCTGGTTTGTTGTAATCACTGTTGTATGTTTTTGTGTGTTAAAGGCTCATGAGGATCCTATGTATGATCTGATAAGGGAAAACCAAAGGAACGAAAAAGAAACTAGGTTTGTTTCCCTTATAATTGTCTAGTTTCTGTTTGGTTATTTCAGCCCTTCTGGGCTTTTAATTTAGCTAAATGCCAGTCTGACATTTAAGATAAACAAGATGAAAGAACAAAGGGAGACTAGGCAGAGTTGGGGCTCACAGAGGTTCTCTTTTTCCACAGGTGAGTAGCACAATCTCCATGACCTGGAAATTCTGTGATTGCTCGCTCATAGCACACCATGACTTTTTTTGTTGTTTTTTTTGTGTATTCTTGCATACAGAGTAAATGCATTGAGCAGTGGAGCACACAGTACCTTGTGTGTTTTTGCAAGAATGACTAAAAAGGTTACTTAAAGGCCACCAGCTCTTTGAAGTCTGCATTGTTCAGTGTCATTTTGAATTTGGTCAAGTCTTTTAGTTTCACATCACATTCATAATTGTAAACAGTGGTGCTTTCTCATTATTATCATTATCGTCTATTATAAATATAATCAAAACTAAGAACGGCCTTACCTAGAATGATACTACTATCTAGTCTCCAAAAATGTGCAGTATTTATTACAAGTTAATATAACTTCTCCTTCTCCGTCTTTGAAATCTTTGACCTAGTTTGTAATAGAGATGCACCATTCTGTTCAGAGAGGGGTTTATTGTGAGAGCCACTTGACCTTGTTGTCAGCAGAGCCGTCCAAAGTGTACATTACCTCTTGCTTCTCTCTTACTTGAGTTTAACATCTTCCTCCATTTGCTCTTTTTAGGATTCAGCAGCTTCAGCAGCTGCTCCAGGACACCACCTCCTCATCATCATCCGATTCAGAGAGCTCCTCCTCCTCCTCAGACAAACGGCGCAGCAAGAAGAAAAAGAAAAAGAAAGATAAGAAGAAGAAGGACAAGAAGAAACGTAAAAGGAAGAGGAAGCACAAATCAGCCAAATCCAGTGACAGTTCTCATTCAGACTGACACATTGAGGCTTGTGTGCTCTGCTGTAAATGTATCTCAGTAACATAAGTTAATGATACATTGGGAAACAAGTCTGTTCTAGTGCACTAGACAGTAGTGTACTTAGGAGATCTCTTGTCTCATGTAAATCTGCCCTGAATTGTTGAGGTCCATCCATTTTTACAATTAAGGTGCATTTAAGACTTTGGGGAACTGGAGTATGCACACTTGTCTTTGTGCATATGCATGTCTTAAAGCTTCATTGGTAATCTGTGTTAAAAGATTATTTTGATGTAGAAGATTGTTTTACCAGGGTCTGTAAAAGCTACAAGCACATGCTACTGTCCCTATTTGAAAGAGGGAGAAACCCTGTTGGATTGGGGTACAATTATATGTTTTCCACCGCTCTGAATGTTTCAGTGCTTATGAGTAGGGGAAAGAATGTAAGTCATTGTTTTTTTTTTCTTTTCCACAAAATAAAATGTATTTCATATTTCAAACCACCATCTTTTTTGTGACAAATTATTTTTACCCTTTAGCCTCGTATGCCCATATCAAGTTATTTGTTGAAAATCTTTTGTTGTCATTACACTGACTTATTGCTGAAGCTCTGTTTGATTATCTAAATATATACTTTCTCCTTCTCAGTTTAAGATGTAAAACCAAAGTAAAACCAAAGAACACACCCTCCCTATAATGAGTCTTATTAAGACACAATTGCGGTAGACCTACAGGGACCAAGCAAACGAGATTTCCATTTAGATTTGCTTCTTATGTATTAAGAGGTGGTAAAATGCTTTGGGGAGTGAGAATCGCAGATCCATCAAGATTGATAGATTATACTGCACTTAGGACTTTAAGTGAAGAGCTTATTTACACTGCTAAAGCAACCATTTACAAATCTTTATTGTTCATATAAAGAAGACCAAAGAATTATGTTTGATGTTGACTTTCTGTTCGGTCTTCTTTATTGAAATGGTAATGAATCTCCCTGATGAGGATCAGCCACAGAAGGAGCACAGGGGAGTTGGTGGTGGGAGATACTTATCAGTGGAGAATCTAATTGAATTACTCAGTCGTCTAGGCACCACCAGGTGGAAGTATGGAGAGGGGAAAGGAGCTGAAAGCTGACTGCATGTGCCGCCTTTATTCATTTATCAAATGCAGCCGATGCATGCACCCAGACACTTGGGGCCTTAGGCGGTTGCAGGAGGATACAGAAGGGCACTCGCTGATTTCATATATGAGAAGTTTGTGTCTTCAATTCAATGTCATCAATATGTGTCTTTATAGGGTGGAATTAATGGGCAGAAACTACACCCCAGGATTGAACCCTGAGACACCACCATACACCTTATACTGAAATGTTTCTGAAGACATGAAAGTGACCATATACTACAGATGTTCAATAGTAACAGAAAGTACAGACACATCCAATGAGAAAATTAAATAGATGCTTGTTAGCAATAAAACTATAAGAGAAATGTTGATGATTTTGACTTTTTGTTCTACGGTATTGCCTTTGTATTCATCTGTTTGACCACATGTGCCATTGCTTCTTTGCTGTCTCAAAAAATGGATTGCATCCTTTATGAGCTTTTAATGAATTCACAGATGTAAATTTTACCTTCATTGTATGAAAAAACAGTGAACAGTGCACGTCTTTGATTTCTTTATTATATGCATTCCTCTGCCAACTAGAACCAAATGAATATTCTTAAATGTCGGAAACTTAAATGTCCTTCACAACTGAGTAAATTATTTTTTTTGTCTTTTTTGCCATCCATCTGTGGAGCCGTATAAAGAAATTTGGCTGAGTGGGCAGGCTGTTGTGTAAATAGGCAGCTCTTGGTGATACACACAGAGAGAGTGAGAGATGGATTTAAATTTGTGTGTGAGACCAGATTATTTCAGTAGGACGAACGGATGGGGTTCCTGTATTAATCCTCCTCCTGCTGCTCCTGCTGTGTGGAGACTGTCTGCATCATATCAACTTGCTCTTTCACTGCTGCACACTGTTGGTACACTATATAAACTCATTCTCACTCTGTATATTAGAATATTAGAAATAATTGTCATAGTCATGCAGAATACAGCAATAAAATGACTTCCAGGTCAACTGAAACAGAACTCTGAAAGTACTGTTACATCAGGATGAAAACAAATAAACTGGACACTAAATCAGTATTGGACCAGCACTTAATCTCATATCTCATCATGAAAACTGTCATACGATAGGCTTTTACTCACGAAGCTCTGTGCCTTACTGTTATGGCAAATCAATAATTCATATTTTTGTTGCCATCAAGTCCAGTGGGAAGGTCAGGAAAATACCCAAAACCATATGTGTGATGCCAAGCAGTACTAATCAATAACTATGAATTATTCATACTATACTTTCTATCTGCTGCTCCTGTTGTTGGAGAGTAAAGCTTTTGTTTGCCTGCAGTTTCTAATTCAAAATGCATTTAAGCCTAATTACACAATAGACCTATTATAATATAGAATAATGTGGAATATTTAAATTTGTACTACAAAAAACAACTTTACGGACATTTTGGCAAGTTTTTTTGTTTTTTTTTTTGTTTTTCGGTTTACATTGTTCCCTCTCCAGTAGGCTACCTGACTTTG
>KN499986.1:5520-27403 GCA_000787155.1 Scartelaos histophorus | reverse complement strand
ATACTCTGCGTGTCTTGGGCAGTGTCGGGGCGGGTGTAGCCTGGCCCTACCCCACACTCGCTCCTGCATGTGTCCTCTTTGTGGCATCATCGAGGCAGCCAGCAGACGGCAGAAGAAAGGAGGAAGTGGAGCGACCATCAGCGGCATCTCGGAGAGCGAAAACACCGCTGGCTGACAGACACGCCGCTCTCCACGCACACACAAACTCCGCACACAGCTCGTACAGTGGATCCAGAAGTGTCACCGCCTCGGCAGGTTCGTAATAACGCGCTGTGATCCTCTTGTTTTGGGCTGGAGCCACACTTCCTTCGCGCTGAGGGTCTGATTGAGATTGGCTGCAGTTAGCGCTTGTCTCTGTCACACCGCAGCGAGGAAAATACGCAGGTTTCTCTCGATTTCTCTTTTTTCATACGTAGTGAGTTGACTGAACTGTCTTTAAAAGATTTGGAACGCTCTTTATGTGTGAGAATGTCTATAACGCATCGCAGTTTACCAGTTCACCAAGTCAGTACAGAGCTTTGGCTGTGTTACACTCAACTGCGGTGGTGATAAAGTACATTTATTCGCAATGCTGTTTTAAATAGCTTACTTTGTACCATCCGAGGTGCAGTTTGTTGTTGCACCATCAAACCTACATTGGTTATAATAATGGTGTGCTCTTAGGTGTTTTGGTTCAGGGGCGCTTGCTCTATGACTGATGCGTAAAGTGGTGCGTTAATGGATTGGCATTTTCTTCCGAAGCTAATTATACACGTTTTAGCGGTGCTGTGTCTAACTTTAGCCTAGCTCATTCACACTTCTTGTCTCTACATTTGGCAAAAATGGAAAGAGCATTTCAATGTTGTTTGATCAAATACAAAAAATACTTTGAACTATGCGCAAAGTGTTCGCTTGTGGCTAACTCGATTTAGCCCTTAACTAGTGGCCAGTAAGCGGTAACTTGAGCATCCTTTTCATGCGCAGGAAGTCTGCCGTTTTTTGCTGTCTGTCAACAATACTGAATGTAGACCATCGAAAGGCCCATCACATTGTTTGCTATGCTCTAATTCTATGGGGTATTGTGCCATGGGTAGTATTGCGACCATGAAACGTCTCCAGCCATGTCCAACGCAACATCCAACCTGTCAAAGCGACTCATAGTTGGGCCATAATGCTGCTGTGGTGTTGATTCTGTTTTTTGCTCTTCCAACAGTTCCAAGAGTATAAACCTAAATATTACTTAGCCTCGGAGCACAGAGCACAGGATGCTGCAGATCATCCACAACCAGTCATAGCCACTTATTGTACAAAAGTTTCGTGGCATTACCTTTACTCCCCTGTTTTGTTAATTGTTTCCTTTTGAAATATTTATAGTATAATTTACCTTGATCTTGGTTTTGATTGTGTGTTCTTCTCCTGCAGTTCTTGAACTTTTGCATTGCAGTGGAGCAAATAAAGTTTTATCTTATAGACCATGCAGCTTTTTTTCAGCATGATTAATATTTGTCTTATTTTTTAAGTATACCGTGATTCACATTCCAGGTTTATAGGTTTATGCTCTAGTCTACAATGCGCTTTGTTAAGTCTGATGTATTTTCCTGTTTGTCCCTTCTTTGTCCATTGGTTGAGTCAAGATTAAAGAATTGAAAAGAGAAATATTTGAGGTGATGGTATTGTCTAAAACTCTGGTACAGTGCAATAGGATCCTACTTGGGAACACTAGAGTCAAAAGTTTACTGCTCTGCTCTAAACAATTTGCTGCAGTCTTTTGTCTTAAGCGCTGCGTCCTCATCCAGAGAATCCCATTACTGGAAAGAGATACTGTAGATCTCTTGAGTGTTTAGAAGCAGGGAGGGTGCAATTTCTCACCTGCTTCCTCACTTGCCTCCTTTTCTAGTCCGTGGTGTGTATGTGTTTGACACTGCCTGCTATTTGGCATTCTATCACCTTTGCAAGTGTGACCTTAGCACTTATTTTTTCCTGACAGTGCAGTTCATTTACATTGTTTATTTCTTGGTCAGTTTTCACTCATTTCTGTTTCTCACACGCCCCTCTCCACCCTGGGGAAAACAGAGGTATGTAAATTGTTAGTAAGTGCTGCTATCCTTCCATCTTAATGTACAATTTCCTTTTTTTTTTTTACAAAATAATAATTACCACATGGAAGTATAAAGCTGTAACAACTTCAAAGCTTCACATATTGTCCATTTATCCTTGAGGCTTAAGAATGCCCATAAAATACTTGACATGTTAATGTAGTGGCATCAACAGCAGTCTACAGTTTGGGGTTGGATTCGTTTGCAGGTTTCTAGTGAGATGTATGTTGCCTTCCGTAATTGCTCCCTGTGGAATGGAGTTTAATTAAAACAGCAGGTAGGCAGGAAGGGTGCAATGAAGAGGTGCCACAGAGTCAGACAGTATTAGGAGGGTGAGAAGGAACCTACTGCTCCTGCTGCCATCCTCTTCTCTGGTGCTGCTGCATAAAACATGTTCAATGCCTTTTTTTACTGGGATACTATGGTACTATGGTTATACTCCACCTACGTTCTAGGCATGCTTCAAGGTAGAAATATTGGAATTGAACATATTGTTAAATGCATGTGAGAGCGAATTGTTTATCTGTACAAATACATAACGAAGTGAGTTTACCCACACATGGGAATAGGGGAAGTTTTGCCTTCGCAGCTTCCTTTTACTCTTTACAGCTATCACAATTTATTTTTATTTCCAGTGCATAATGTTCAACCCTTCTTAAATCTATTTGCAGAGCATCGTTGTTTTCTTTTAAAGTCCAGAGTTCTTGTGTAGCTGGAGTAGCCTGGTTGCTGACCCAGAAAATGCTCTGGATCCCTGAGAGCGCTCCTTTCTTTTTGGCACATTCCAGTTGTGAGAGTGAGTAAATACAGTGAGACTGAGGGCTCTGCCAGCCCTCTCAATGTGAGCCTATGTTTGTGGTATTTAGCATCTCATAAAGAGCTGGTGAGACCACTGACCCACCATGGCTGACGGCTTGTCTGCATGTAAGCCTATGAGTCATGTGTCTGTGTCATTTTTTGCAAATATCATTGTGATATTGGACAACTTGTGGCAGTGTTACTCTGATGAGTAATGATGAGCCTAAGCTTGGATTTAGGCTTTGGTCTTGGAGTTATTACTAGTTTAGTACACACATTTTACATTGATAACTAAGCTAGACACCTTCTTTCTTCTGTGCGCCTCCACAAAAAAATGACTGATTTACTCCTTGTGGCATGATATTATTGTTGTATCTCTTATAGACTGCTATTCTAACATTTCTGCTTTATATTTGCTGCTTAGTTGCAAATGTTTCCTTTTGCATCTCTGTAACTGATGGCAGCTGTTCTGAGCTGTGCGCGTGTATCCTCGATGTATGATTTACTGCGCATGAGTTGCAGGGATGTGCAGATTTTTAATGCTGTCTGCTGCTGTGTCAGTTTTTACTTTTCTACAAAGCTTGTCTGTGTCACTCTCACGGAGGCTCCATGCTGGTGTGTCAGTATGACCCAGGTGCTATTCTTCAGCACCATGTAATTATAGCCTGTCTTTAGTGTATGTCCACTGAGGCATGTCCTCATAATCATGTGTTTTTCAGCATGGGTCACTGTTCTATGTCCATATTGTTTCAGAGGATATTTACCTGTCTGCCTATATGGCAAATGTGTGAAAAATAACAATGTGCCTGCTTCTTCCTGGAAAAGCAAATTGTTTGAAAATATATTATAAGGGTCAGTTGTGCTTTTACATCAACTTTGAGTGTCCCTTGTGTATCTCTCCAGACCCAAAACAGTTTCTTTGAACTGACTTTTTTGTGCCTTTTACCTTAATACAATATTGTTCACTATGCAGCTAAACATTGCTGATGCTACCAGCTCTTGTTTTTAGGATCATTTCAAATCCAACATCTCCATGTTTTCTTTCTAGCATTAAACAACTAGAGGTACTTACTATTCTATTATATGGCCTTATTCCAGTGGACAGCCTAACCAACTGTTTTTAGGAGCTAGGGCCCTGAAGATATTCATAGCAGATGCCTCTGGGCTGTCTGTGCATCCATAAATGCTGCAAAATCTGCCTCAAGAAAAACCTTCTTTTGGAAATCTCTAACAAAACAAATGTAAAAGAAAATGATAAGAGAATATAGAGTATACATCCTCAAGTGTATGTTGTGTTTATGTCTGGCATAGGCCAATCATAGACATGTCCCATGTGATCCTCTGTCTGAAGCGTGCGTTCAGTAATGTTGTCAAAATGACCAAGTTTGAAGAGAATGGACAGTGCTTTTGGCTTTTGGATGAGTGCACATTTACACAGGTGCACTGACAAGTCTGAGCTGCCTGATGCTTTCTGTAAACTTTCAATTTCACTTAACTACACTACTGAAGTACAAGCTTTTTGGGATGTCCTAGTACACATTGCCTTTTACATTATTAGAATTTTAACAATGTAATAATCTTTCTTAAATCTTTGTGGTTAAGCCTTTTAGACACACAACACAATTACTATGCATCATCACTAATATATAACTTATTATAAGCTCCTGTGAATTATTTTAACACAGGGTTTGTTTGGGTTTTTGCCCCTTCCTAAACTTTTACACAGTACTGCCTGTTCTATATGAGGAGGTAACACAGAGGTGAAGTTATACATAGTAAAAATGTGCATAATTAATGTGATTAAAGTTAATATGAACCCATTCTGTCACATCGCTGCCCTCTCAGGTGCACATGGCTGCACTATGGAGTTTTCCTTTAGTTTTATACACAGTGTGAAAGATGTGGGGCTCTTATAACATTCCAAGGTCACCATTTTTTGCTTTCTGTAGCAGTGGGCTGTAAGCCTTGGTTGGAGGTGTAAGGCCTTATGTCAAACCAGCAATCTCTCTGAATAAATCAAGCCACTGAAGGACATTTAGAAAGCAGGTGGATTCACTCCCCCCTCACAACACTGCCAACTCTTAGAATTTCTTCTTACAAGCTCAATGATTTTTACTTACCTGTCCATCTTTGAGTATTCTCTCTGTTGTGGAGAAATTAACCTGGTTATGAATAACATTGAATACATTTTTATTCAAACATTTATCTTTGTGATGTTGAAATTAAGTGGTTTCAAACCACCAAGATTTTCTTGTACATTTAAAGTCTTAATGAGGGCTTTATACCTTTGAGCAAGGAATTTCTACTTTGGATCAAATAGCCTAAGGTTTTTGTTTGCATTTAACAAATCACATTTTTCTCTCTATTTTATTATCACTGCATGACTAGTACAAAAGTACTACAAAAAGTACAGGCCAGGCTGTGTGTTGAGGCTGGTGCCAGAAATATGGTTCAAATATGAGACAAAATCAAAACTTGTTGCTCACATTTTTAGTCAGAGCATCTCAAAAACTGCAACTGATCAACCTTTTTACATTGGATGGATGCTTCTTCCTTCTGCCTTTTTTAATTTGAGCTTGACAGTTTCTTTGTGATGCCCTGTCACTTTGCCGAGTTCTAAACAGAGCTCTACGTCAGAGAGATGTTGTTTTACATGTCCTCCTCTGGTCAGTTCTCCAGCTGTTTCTGAATCACTGTTTTGTTGTTGACTCCACACCAGCCATAATCACCATCAGAGCCTCACTCTGCCTCTCATCACGTGACGCACAGTCAAATTAACTACATCTGTGGATTGTCACAAAAAGAGAATGTGTATTTTATAGCTGTTCAAAATTCTAGCACAGCATTTAAGAGGATCCGTTATAAGAAAAGTCAAAGGAAGCTGCTGTATAGGTGGTTTTGTGCCCTATAGTTAATGGCACAATTTGTTTGTCACAGTTGTTCAGTCTCATATTATTGCTAAGCCATTTACAAATTGTTGTATTAAATTAAAAGCTCTGTTTGTTTTGTAAAATTAGTAATTATAGCAACATATAATCCCATTTGCTCGCTACTGAACCTCATTAACAGGACACAGAGTAGAATACATGTTTTGACTAATTTGAGACAGGCAGGTGACAGTTGTTTGTGAGGTTTGTGGGATTTTTATATTTTTTTTAATCTGATTGACTTGATGGTTAAAGAGAAGGGCAAAAAGTGACTCTGAACCTGTATGAACCAATTTCTATCAATGATACTATAATGCGAAATTGCAAAGTACTATTTACAGTACACTTAATTATTCTGTGTTACAGTTATTTTGTGACAGTCACATAGCAAAGCAACAGTGAAATCCTCAGTTACTTTTTATTAAAATTAAAAATAAAAGTTTGAATTTTCAGATTGAAATAATCATCATGGCATTACATAAAGCAGGAGAAGACAGCCCAGATTAATGATGTGTAGAACTCATTTCAGAGAGCTACACATATCAATCTGGCGTGAGCAGGTTAGCTTTTTCTACCTTGTATTGTACGGTTTGTATCACTGATTGGTCAAATGGCATACTAGAAAGAGGACTCACCAGCTAATTCTGCATTGTATTAACTATAGTGTTTTTAAAATAAGAGCTTTCCACATGACATAGTTGGCATTCAAAACTGTTCCATGTTGAAGTATATTTGATTATTCGTGTCCATGCGGCCACAGCTTGGATCAGCACGGTCTCTTATTGGTGTGCTGTGGTGGCAGAGTAGCGGGTTTAATGTTGCCCTCGGGTCTTGTTGCTGTGTCTGCTCTTTTGTTGTCTGCAGGGGAAGCTTAACACAGCTTTTATTTGGCTGTGTCTGTTTATGTGTGCATCCAACTTGTCTAGCAGCATTTTCCTTAAGACAGTGCAGCATGAGGGCACAGGAAATACCAAGACAAAATAAAAAATAGACAAACATTTGTATATGTTTTAGAGAATGGCAAAGAAATGTAGTTCTGAAGAAAACTTGAGCCACATCCTGTTGATGCCATGTGTAGACTTTCTGCCAAAAAGTTCAGCTTTTGATCAGCTAATGCTTTCTGAGTAGGTGTAAATGTGTTGAAACATGTTGTGTCCCTTACCCTGAATGGAGGGGGGAGAAGGAGGAGACTAGGCTCAGTGTAGATTACGTAATTTCCAGTGACATCGTACCCACAGCAATGAAAACTGTGGCCTTAAGGAATGCCCTCCTCTTGTGTTTTTCTCCAGTCTGGACAGTCAACTGGTGTTTTATAGGCTGCTTCCATGTACAAAAAATGACCTCAATGGGTGTCTTTGAGTTTGAGTTTGTGGCCTTCATAAAAGTTAAAGTTCTGTGATTATAATGCACAGTTTCATGTGAGAAATTTGTAAAATAAAGATGAATATATTTTTAGCCTTACTGAATTTTAAAATTTAGTTTCTCATTCTCTATAATGTGAATGCTGAACAGGATGCCTTGTCTCATGGACTGATGTTCATCTGGCACAAAAAACAAAACCACCTTGTGAATCCTGGCTGTTGAACCACCATCACACTATTATAACATCTTCCATTTACTCACTGTACTGTTGTGGAATCTTAGTAAAACTCTTTCTCTTCAGCTCTTGAGCTAACACAGGAAAAGTTTATTGACTGTATGGGAAAGTTTATTATCAGTACAGGACCCAGTGCCTGGAGACATGAACCCTCATTACAGTTTAGCACTGTCCCATCTGGCTATACTTTTATAGTAGGGAGTATTATAACTCCAATGATGTAGGCAGATATAACTGGGACTGAGCTGGTAGTAACAAATATAACATACAAGACAGTGTTACCATTCTTAATAATAATGCTGAATCTAAAAAGACAAAAAATTACCAAAATATCTCAAAATGTGACTTATATTTTGTGACGACAGAGCAAGTCCCCACCCATGGCTTTACTTAACAATAATAAAACAGCCACAAGTGCTCCAATGAGAAGCTAGGTTTGGACACATGTACGCACACATGCACACACATACACCCACATACATGTACATACACACACATACCCATGCACATACACAGGCCACCACAGTGTTTGGTGTAGGCCGAGGTGGAATTGGCTGGTGAGTGATCAGTACAACAGTAGGGTGGACAGATAGTTAGGATGAAACATATGGTTTAGAACTGAGACATGCAAGGCTGCTGGCTGTATAAATAGTAAAGGACAGTACTGAGCAGAGTGGGAGGCTGAGGTTTGTAAATGAATGGCTGAAGTAAAGCAGTGGGCACAGAGCATCTGGTGAAGCAGGACAGCATTGTGGTGAAAGGGTGTGGCGCATGGGCCAGCTCAGAAGGCAAAAATAAAGTTCACAATAATATGTTTGCAATGAAAGGCTAAACAAAAAGTAGGAATGCATGTCTGGAGAAAATACTCACCTGTGATTCTAAAAATGTGCTTTCAATAGTAATTCAGTATGGCAAATTTTATTCTAGTTAGTACTGGGGTTTTTTGCGCTTAAGGGTTTAATCTATTTTTGTATTTAACTGTTAGTCCAATAATCCTTTGTGAAAATAGATTCCTGTATTTTTTATGTGCTCTTGCATGTTGTGGCTGGGTGCATTGGTGTGCTCCTGATGCTCCTGATAGTCTGTGAGAGTAGCGGCTGAGTAAAGAGCATGCGTACTATCTCCCATGGCGCCCAGAGACATGCGCCAGTGTTTGTGTGCTGCTTGTGTGCTGTTTGTGTGCTGTATAGTGATGTATGTGCACAGCTGGGGGTCTGCTGAGGGAGGGGACCCAGGACAGCTGCTGGAGCCAGGCCTGTGTGCACTGAGCAGGGACTGACCACCACAGTGACTCTTTTGTTCCCACTCACTAGTCCCAGCCACCCTGACAACATGACTGAAGCCTCTCATATGCAATGATGAGGCCTCGCCTATGCTAAGCCCTATACCAGTGTCCATGTGGCAAATATTTATGTGACAAGGATCAAACACATATAAATATATGTGGCACAAATGCTTTCACTATTTTCTTACAATTTGTGAAGTTGAGCTTCAAATCAACGCACCTGACAGCCAATCAGAGCTTGTGGTATTCTGCCAATGTGTCCAAAATGTTACTTTGCTCCAAAGAGCTGTTATTGGTTGATCCACAGGGACCTTTTATTTTTTTTTTAAAGAAGAAAAATTTATAAATTTTTGTTTCTGATGAACATTGCAATACCTTAAACACATTAGAACTTCTCCAGGATGACAGCGCTGAGCAGGATGCAGCTTCATAATGGCTCTTCTTCTTCTTCTTCTTCTGCTTCTTCTTCTTCTTATAATAATAATAATAATAATAATAATAATAATAATAATAATAATAATAATAATAATAATAATAATAATAATAATAATAATAATAATAATTTATGTATAACATTATTATTATTATTATCACTCATATTTTCTCATTGCACTGTTAATCCAAATGAGATTGGATGGATATAAGGGTCAAGATCTGTTCTAGGCAACTCTAATTTCCCATGCATCCTCCTTATGTTTATCATCCATAAGCGATCCCCGTCACATCTACTGTAATGTGACTTGTCCTGTAGAGTGCCTATTACTTCTGTGATGATGATGATAGCTCTGTGTGCTGCTGTGTAATTGCACTGGCAGCTGCAGCACAGCCCTGTGTGCTATAGGCTTATGTAATGGACATCTGAGTTATGGTTCAATAAGAGCAGTCATCTCAGCAGGTCACCAGAGACGGCTCCATCTCTTTACTTTTATTAAACCTGTCTGCTGCCTGTGTCCACATGAGATTTACCTCCTCGCCATTTCATTCTTCTATACTCACCCAAGTCTTTAAATAATTAGACTTTGCAAACTTTTTCTGCAAATATCAGTCTACCAAATTCAATTGTACCTAGACTTAAACAAAACCAAGTCTAAGCAGGTATGTTATAAGCATGTGCTTGCTTATGGGTGAGATTTTCTAAACCAGGTCTAAACCCTAGGCCAGCTACATAACACTACCCTGGTATTACCCTTGTGACACTCTTCCAAATACAGTTGACTATTACAAGCCCCAGTCATCCATTGCCAGCTCCACCATTTAGCAATGATTTTTTTTACAGCAGCTCAATATGCATTTTCAGTGTCTTCCTCTGAGCATCACAGTCATTTAGTTCAAGTAGGACACGTAAAAATAGCCCCAAATCAATCCCAAATGTTTCTATCTCAATCTAGGCTAGCACAGGCCAACAGGGGATTCTGTGGAATAGCAATCGGAGCTGGGCACCATGACTGGCACTTTAGATAAGAGTATATTCATTATAGAAATAAGGCTTGTAACAGCAATTGGGGCTTTGACACAGTTTAAAAGCCATTAAAGAGACAGCAGCAGATTAAGGTTTCTGCAGTTACCATAATAGTATGACTTTTAGATTACTTCATGCTTCGGTGAAGACATAATCCTTTGAGCTAAAGTAAGTTTAACCAAGTAGAATTCCTATTAAATAATGTACAGTAATGGCTTTACGGTGCTGTAATGTAGTCATTGTAATATAATGTTGTTACCAATGGTGGTGAAATGTAAAGGATTTTCTGTTACATTTGAGAAGTAGTGGTTGCACTAGTGGTTGCTGATGCTACTGAAACGTTGTGCTTGTACAGTTGTGTATCTAAATGACTGCATGGGATTCCCTGGTGCAGTAATGTTTGAGAATATTTGTAGTTGTTTATGTTTGCACTCTGAATGAACGAAATGAAAGCATGGCCTTGGTGGCTTCACAATCAGTGGCAGTGGAATTTCCCTGACCCAGGATGCCCCATTCTTCACATCCCATTTAACACACAGCACTTCTGCAATGTCTGCTCCTGTCAGCAGTGAGAGGAGATTCTTTACTTGTCCAGAGTAAAGGGAATATATCATATAGTGAATACACCACACTGCTAAGAAAAACATATAATTTATATTTTACTCTGGTCTCAGTATTAATTCCACTGAGTGAAAAAAAAAAATGATTGGTGGCGTGAATAGTATAAAACTCTTTACTAATGCTCAAAATGTGCATTAGCCTATTTGATTCTATGTTATCATCCACTGCATTGTTCTAATGTGATCCTTGTTGGTGTTTGAGGTGTCTAGTGTAAATTTGGCTTCTCGTCACACCTGTCTATCAGATTCCCACCCAGTGCGTTGGAACCACATTATCTCCTTTACAAAGACTAATCTGTTCAAACATAGCCATGTGTTTCGTGAATAACAAGAGGCCGTATCTTCCTCTTTTGTTTTGGTCACACATGCACCTTTTTCCAGTCTGTCTGCTTTACTGGGTAATTTTAGCATTTTGAGGAAGTGGGATTTCAGTCGTCATTTGTTTCCAAACTCTGTGGAAGTGAAAAGTGCCTCATGCTGATTTAATGAATGAGCCCAGTTTTACATCAAAACTGTGTTCCCTTTGTTCAAAACAGTTTTACTGAGATGAGACAGCTGAGCGATGAGCAGGAAACAGGCCTGTCTTTACACTGCGAGGTAATAGTATTGATTTGGCCTTCCGTAAATGAGGTTACAGAATGTGGGAACTACATGTGCTCATACGACTTGTTACACAAAACCGCTGTGTCACCTGTTTCACTAAGCTTTACTGCACCAGTCTATAGGTTTTTTATTTTTCAACATGAACTAAATGTTTGAGATTTAAAAAATCATAGCATTGCAATTATTTGCAGTTATTATGTCAATGTGATCATACAACTATTGAACGTATTTTTTAGATGCTACATAATAAAACACCCAACAAATTTAAAATTCAATTCACATTTTTGACATTTTGAAATGTTTGATGAAAAAAAAAGATAACATTTTGCTAAATTTTTTGTAATAATAATAATGATAATCACAATTTGTTACTCTTATATAGCGCTTTCCAAGATGGTCATAGTTGCTTTCAAAGTTTGTGCAGTATTCATTCAGGATTCAGCAATGTTAGCTGCAGAAACCCTGTGGTGACAACCAGTATAAGTTATCTTTTTTCAGTCACAGAAATATTAAGTATGTATTTTGGTTAAGTTATTTGATCCAGTACATTTTCAACCTTGAGGATTGTGTGGGAAAAGTGTATGAATTCTAAAGTTGAAAAGCTTACTGATGGTCATATTTTTTGTTCAAGGCTTTTTCTTTTCCAACAGTCAGAATATTTTTGTCAATACAAGTGATTTATATTGTGTGGATGTGCAACGTTTATGAAATGCTCCCACTTGGAAATGAAACTCATGGTTTTGCTGGAGTAGTCAAGGTCACTGTAGGATGGAGGCGTTTTGTGCTTGTGAATGAGAAATGCTGCTACAACAGTGCTCGCTGGTTCAAATCACTGCACACTATGCATACAGGCAGTCAGACAATGGGCCTATAGACCTGTGTCCCTGCCTTTTCTCTCAACAACCAATCAGAAGCCAGCGCTCATCCCTGCTCTCTGTCACATGACCTGCCAGAGGTTTTGTGTGGTTCATAGCATTGCCTTTTATTCCTCCCTCACACGCCCTCAGTTTGTGGAGTGGGGAAATTTGGTGGGATGTGCGGCTCCTTGAAGCGTTGCCCAGGGCTCTCAGGTCATTGCTGTGTCAGTGATCAGTCAGTATAGGACTGGCCCTGTCAAACTTCTATCCCATTCATCTCTCACATGTTACTCTTGAAAAAAGTTAATGGGACATGGAAATGATTCTTGTAAGTATATTATGTGCTGAATAATCCAGAGTTTGTTAAACAATTAATACCCCTTAATCAAATGGGGTTGAACTGGCCTAATTGATCATGGACCCTAATTTTAACAGATAGTAATTCTGTCATTATAACCTCATAACCTCAGTAACATCACATTGGCCTCATTAAGGCTTTATTAATGGTGTGGTGGCTATATAAAATACATTTATGTGAATAATCCACTGTGTTGTCCTTGGCCCTCTGCATCAGATATGTTTCAACATAAGGCCCTCAGTGAAAAAGATTTGGACACCCCTACTCTCATTCAACAGTTTTCTGCATTTTCGTTCTCTCCTCAACTAAATTGGTGGGGGCAGGTTCCTAATTGATCAAAAACATAGCTGCCAATATGGCTAAAATCACAAAAAAATAATTTTAAAGATTAAAACATGGCAGCATTGTTGTTTCTAGTGTGTGGTTCAAACCAGCCTTTCTTTTATAAGATGACCTCTCTATAAATCACTGTTGCTCCTAAGCACAGAATAGAACAAAACTAAATGGAATGGAAAAGAAAAAATAGAACAGAAGTGTATATGGAGGAATGAAATTTTATACCGCTGACCTTCCCGTAGAGCTCATTGCATCATTATTATCCTCTTTGTATTTTTGAAACATTCCAAAGTCAACAGCATTACTTAAGCTTGTAAGTAATAGTGGAAAACATGGATAAAGCCTTTAAGAACCAGCCATTTGCATCTTTCCTCTTAATAATTTCACTGCTGCTTCTTTGTTTCAGAAACTGGGCTGCTTCTTCATGTTCCTGGCTAAGTTGGTTTTAGTGTTACAACATTACAGCATTAGATCCATGGGCCTGCAGCCAGAGCAGCTCCTGTGGTGGGGGCCTCTGGGGACTCTAGTGGCATAGCTGACATTTTTATCTCCACAGTGCACATTTATTTATCAACTCTCTCTCTCTTTGGTTTAGGTAATTTAGGGTTATGGTCGTTATTATCCCTGGAATCTAGACTAAGGCTATAAAACCCTTCTGCTGCTTATCACAGACAACGATCAAGACATTTCTACTGCACTATTTTTTAACAGAAACAATGAAGTTAAAGTACCTCAATGATCATAACTTGCTCCTTGCATGAAGTGGTATTCAACTTGACGCTTTGAGAATTACAAAAAAGCACTAGTCCCTGTAGTTGCAATGTGGCTGTGTCATTTTACTTCACTGGAGGATGCAGATTTTACTATCAAGGCCTGACTAGTCGGCCTGTATGAAGTTGGTGCAGTTTCCTCATGTTTATTTGGTGTCATAGGTTGTCATAGGTCAGCCTAAAACAAGCAGAATAGGGTATTGGTATTAATGCTTCTTAAAGGGCCAAAATTCTGTTATTCATGCTAGAATGTCTCATCAAAAATATAGGTGGCTTTTGTTTGTTTTATTTCACTGACACATATTTGAGTAACCCTTATTATTAGTATGTCTATGTCTATGTATCTCCAAAGCTCAAAATGCTCTGTTCCACCTTGTGATGTCATGAAGCAAAAGTTAATGGCTACCTTTTTACCTTTTGTTTAGTGGAGTGCCAATAAGTTGAAATTATCCAAATGATTCCAGCGAAGGTGTATGGAGTTTACAAACACAGAACTGCGCTTCCTGCATTACTATATGACATCACAAGGTGGAACTGTGGTTTCAATTTGAGAGTGAAGAAGAGTTATGCAGGGTTTGGAAAGAAAACACAACTCGAGGTATTTTTTTGATAAGGAAACAACATTATAACATAGATCAGAAAACATATCGTAATGTTCCCCCGGCTGCTCCTGACAGTTTACCCCAGTTGGACTGATATGATATGTTTGAATCAAATACCAAGGACAAATAACCATAAAGGACAGTTAATAGCTACTTGCTTACAGGATGTTCATAACACATCTTACTGCTTTTATCACTGCTTACATGACTGTGTGGCTAATGCTTCCTGCTAGACTTATAATACAGCATCAATTATTTACATAACTCATATTTATCTGTTTTTCCCAAGTTGTCCATGGACAAGAGTAGGAGTTGACCCGCTTTGAGCTGAGGAGCCTAAGAGCAAAAGGTCACTCTCTTCCACTGAGTCAGAATAAGACCTAAGGGTTTCT
Organism: Scartelaos histophorus; assembly: GCA_000787155.1. Classification (NCBI taxonomy): domain Eukaryota; kingdom Metazoa; phylum Chordata; class Actinopteri; order Gobiiformes; family Gobiidae; genus Scartelaos; species Scartelaos histophorus. The sequence goes on along the minus strand of KN499986.1, from coordinate 12,724 downwards.
GTTTTTGCACTTGTTTTTTTCTTCCCGTAAAAAGCTGCCAGGGTAAACACCTAATTGTCCTCCGCTTTCCTTTTTTGAGCTCTCAGCAGCGACCTTGATGCTGAGTGATATGCTGTTATGCAATGAAAAAAGCATGGAGTGTTATTTTTAAAACCAGTGAGATCTGCGTTGGATGGAATGCTGTCCATTGTATTTTAGCTGGACAGCCGATGGAGAAAAGTGTAATAATTACTTTTGCATAACACCCTCGAACAAGCGAGCAGTAAGTGCATCCTATTTTAGCAGCACATTCAAATATATCTGCTGTTATTAGGTAGAATTTAGATGTGGTAAGCACTGACTCATTGCAGGTTTTATGGGTCAAAATGAAATGCCAAAAACATTAGAATGTATGCTTCATCATGCCTTTTAGGAAGGAAAATGTAAGGAGCTGTAAAACACAGAAGTCAGGCTGAATGAGGTTTGCAATATGTTCTTTAAATCTTTATATTGTCCTTAGGAGGTTACTGAAGTCGTTAACACATCACTCTGGTTAATATTTTGGTTGTTCAAAACATGAGTGAAGCTTATGAGTGGAGGAGGAGTGAGGTGGAAGAAGTGATTTGTTTTTTCATTGAAAGTGGGAAAATGTAGAAGAAGTAGAGCTTCTCAGCTATAACTCTGACTGTATTTTTTTGTTGGCAAAGGTTGATCATAGATGCAGCAAAAGGTGGACTCCACAGCTTGTCTTTGGACTCCACCTTTTGCAGACAAATCTTTGTCTGTGTCTTAATGTAAAACATATGACTCACGTATTTGAATTCCAACTCGAATATTTTCCCCACCATTAGAAATCTTTCATGGCAGACAACCATAACAATAAGAATTTCACCTATTTTTATATTGCACAGAATGAATTTGCTATTGGTGTTCAGTTGGGAGTACCTAGTGAACTGAAGCATGGCCCATGGCAAAACAAGACATGCTCTTTGGTCAAGGTCCAAGTTGCTTTTGAAATGTTATATGATTGATCCATCCATCCATCAATCCTGGTTTTACATCTTTTTAAATGAATGGATACTGTCCCATAACTATAACACACAGGCTACATGTTGTCTTTTTAAGCCTCTCCAGGCTGAGTCACAGAGGAATGAGTGAGTACAAGGATATATTTATTCTCACTCTTTGACATTACTGCAGTTTGCAGAGCTTCTGAACACACACAGGTTTAGTCAGAGCCCTGTATACTTATACTTCATACTTACTATATACTGAATAAAAGGCTAATTTTTACTCAGCCCACGTGAAGAAATGGAACTTCTGTAATTTATGTATTAGTAATACACATCAGCTACACAGGATAATGTCATGCACTGTATGTTTATAGACCTTACTATGGAAACAATACAGCACCCATGGGAGAGCCTTGCAGGCTGCATTCACAATAACTTCTGATTTCTCGCACGTTAACGTTCGGCCGTGTGGTTTATTTCAATGTAATGGTGAGATAATTCAATTTTATTTCATTTTATTACATTTATTTTGCTTTTAGTAGAGAATATTTACTCTGTATACTGGAGAATATAGCCTTAAAATATATTCTGTATATTTCCAATACTTGTTCTTCGGTTCATTACCAAAAGATTGACAAATAATTAATAACAAATAACAAATAATAACAATAATAACAATAACAAATTCTATATTCTCTGCTGCAGCTCTAGTTCTGGAGCTGGTGCTATTACATCTTTCCCATTATGATTACACTGATCCTGCCTTACACACTGTCTGCCTCTGCCCCAGTGTCTCTTCTGGGATTGGACATGTTCTGCAGCTAATGACCTTATCTTACTGACTGTCATTCTTCCTCATGTGTACATTTTACTTACTGCGCCTCTGTTACTGCATGAGACCAAGAAACATGATGATTTGCAAACAACCTATCTGTTTGAAAGTATGCTTTGCAAGTTTCGGATTTGATATTCTATGTAACACATTTATGAATCATCTCGCTCCAGGTAACACAGGGTCAGAGCGACAGCAGGCTCATCATTCAGGATTCACAACAGTAATGACGCCCATTTTGATAATTTGCCATGTTCGTTTATGGCTAAATGGATTTCACTTTGTAACATGTTTCTTACCAATTATAGGTTAACAGTGCAACCGAAAGGCAATATTATTTCATAAAAAAATACTTTTAACCATTTCAACAATCCTGTTTGACATCTTATTCATCTGTGTCAACTTGTCACTATCATTGCTTATAGTTTAACTTGTTTGTGCCAGTGGAGTTTAAAAACCTAATGGTGTTGAAAAGAGGCGGCAGAAAAATGAATTTGGAATTTTTGGATTATACATGTTTGAAGAAAAGGTCCCTCCCCTGTGAGTTGAATGCGTTTTCCAATATTCCTTTGCAAGACTTTTTTATTTTTATAGATGTATGAATAAATTATTGTTATACCATTAAAGTATAGAAAAATATAACTTGTCTGACAAGTAATCAGTGGCTAATAAACTAGATTGCTTATTACCAGTGAAGTACTTATGATAGTGTTCAGAATTCTGATCTTGTTATCATCTTTAAAATGGTTTTGTGGTAATTCAGAGACTTTTTTGTTTTTCACTCACAGCCCTGTCAGATGTGGATATCCTGGATGTCCTTTGCTCATCCTGCTCACAGCTGACCTATGTCTAGGTGGAGTCCACATCATTTGTTGTTTCGTTTCCAGTATGTGTTGATTGATGTTATAAAGTTTATTTCTGTCAAGGTTTTGACTTGGAGTTTAAGCGCAATTTTGATTTTGGCAGACAAGTCAGTGGTTGCATAGTTGTTGTACTCTCAGGTTGAATCTTAGCAAGTGTTGTTATGAAAATTGGTAAAGCTTAATGGGTGAGTATATATGGTTTGGTATATAATATGAGAAATCAAAGCTTCTAACACAAAGAATATTACACATGTTTTAAACGTCATATGAGCACTTAATTAACGTGACTAATTTCTGGTTTTGTTTTCTTTTGCAGGACTCTGCCCAAGTCTTTTGCTCCACAAAGTGCACGACTTTTTGGTAAGTCTCCTTGTCTCATTAATTTATTTTTAGTTGGACTTGATTCTTTTCTTGCTGTCATCTTGTCTTTATGTATTGGCGCTTTTTACCGTGACTTGTTTCCTCTTTTCTGAAGAACGCCTACTTCCTTCTTCCTCTCACTCTTTTAGAGCCTCTTCTGCTCAAGGCGACTAGTACATAGACTGCTATGTAGCTACCTATGGAACCTTTTATACCACCTCTGTCTTTTATGTGAAATATACATAATTCCTTAACTACAGAATCACATATAGTTTATATTCACTGGATTTCTTTGCTCAAAACAATCAGGTAAGTGTTATGTATTTGCAGTATTTTTACTTGCACAGACAATTACATCCTGTGTAGGCCTCTGGGTGCGGTCCTATAGTACTCTCTTGCCCTCACTACTTTGTAATCTAGTGCATCTTTGCAAGGCCAGAAAATTGCAGTTTGGACTATTGAAAATGCCTGTTGGTTGATCTGGGATGACACTTGTTTTCCTGCAACCAAAACATCCAAGTTATAGATGTTTCCAAACTGTAGCAACTTGTGGCCTGATAGTTTCGAGGCAATGGAAATGTGGTATCAGTATTTTATAACTTTGGAACGGATAAAGATTCTTAGCCTTGCATTGGAAAGTAATTATCTAGCTGAGGCTCCTACACGTTAGATTAGTGGTTCTTGTCACTTTCTGTTTAGTGTTTTCCTGTGGGTGAGTGTGTCCTCATGTTTCGCCGACAGTGTTTTGATGATTGCTTTTCTCTTACAGAATGCTGTCCAGGTCTCTGTAATTGTTTCTGACTCACTTGTTTACCTTCAAATTGATGCTCTGCTCAGTTCCTAACACGCTATTTAGACTTCTACCCTCCTCAACTCTTTGTGTCGGTGCATTTAAAAATACTCTCTAATACTATAGTACATGCAGTTTAAACATGAGGTGGGGATTGTGGTCTACAGTGCTGGCTCTCGCTTGGTGCGGCATCTAACATTTTGACAGGATATCCTGGCTGTAAGTACAATCTGAATAAGAGTGATATACATGTAAGTGACTGGAAATCTTGCAATAGAATATATAGATTTCATCTTTATGGAATTTCATATCCTGGGTTTTATGTAATGGCTTAAGTCTTACACCTGACTTCATTTCTTTTGTCTTCCCTTTAGTCTTCCCCTTTTTAGGGTTTTGTCATTCAATGTCCCTGACCTGAAGACCTTCCTGTTGATTTCTCATTGGGAGTATGTGCTTTCATTCAGTGCCATTTTAAGTGTTTAAGTGTTTTAAGTAAGAATGCATGGAGCTTAGACAACTTTAAACTGTTGGCCCTATGCTGCGCTGCACTTATATGTGTTCAAGATAATCTGTAATAAAGGTAATTGTTAACAATAGTCTGTTAATATCTGATATCAAAAGTCTAATGTTGGTTTTGTTAGAAAATTATATAAAACAATTTTGATGAGGGACAGGTCTTGCACTTTTCAGATGGGTTTCTCCACCTGTCTATCTTCCTTTGAAATGCAGCCAGACAATGTACAGTTTATAATAGCATAGTCTCCACTGGCCAGGATATTTCTATAGTACCATAGCTGTTGTGTGACTTTTGCTTGCATCTCATATTATCCTGGTAAAATGTCCCCGAAGCTACCTCCTCTCCTCTAGGGTGTAATGTGATCCTGTGTGTAGGTGTGTGAAGGATAACTCTGCCCCTTCACCATGACGATGGCTTTTGTTTCAGCTCTCAGATAAGAATTACTAAACTTAATACACATGAGTCCCTGTGGTGACGGTCTTATTGTAGAGGCTTCAGATGAGGAGGTGAAGGGGGCTTTGCTTTTGAAATCCTTACAACAGGGTGGTGAATAGATACAGTTACATGCACACATTTCTTTGTGTAATGAGGCTGGATGGGGTACATGCTGCGGGCATATGAAGGCACAGAGACACTTTAAAGCACTGTTTAAAAAGTACTTAAAGGGTAAAAATGGGCAGACATTTTTTTGGACAATTAAAAGGATGACATGTGGTGATTTTGATAAAGAATTTAACTGTTTTCAAGTGATTCAATTATTTCTCAGTTTTTCAAGTTGTTTTTATGTTTTTGTATTTGGTTTGCTCAAAGCTGGGAAACTCAAATGTGCTAAAAAAGGCTATTTCTGCAGGTCTCACAACATAGACAGAAAAATACTTTTTTACTTTTCAGGCCAAGTTTTAAATGGAGTAGAAAGTACAGATATCTGCTCGCATATGTGGAGAGTACATATACTGTACTTTAACTTTTGCACTTGTTACCTTCCACTACTGCCACTTGGTCAGAGGGGGTGACATTAACCATAATTCCTGAGATTAGCGCCAAAAGGAAGCTGGGGCACAGGACAAATCTCAAGTTACTAGTCTGCTGCCAGAGGTCGAAATGAAAGACCCAAAACATCAATAAAAGCCTATAGAACAGTGGAGCAGTGAAGTCCTGTGATTTGTTGGATAGCACCAAGGTGCCGGGTTTCACCTAAATAATTCATAATGTGTAATGAGAGGGGCACATTAGCCACAGTGTCAGTGGAGCATCGCTGAAGGCTGGGGGTGAAAAGGCCTATTAAATTACAAAGAAGCAGCGAAAAAGTCAAAATTCAGCTTCAGATTTACATCAAGCACCTAATGCAGATGTAATAAGACATCTGCTTCAGTACAAGTGAATCTTTCAGCAGGTTAAAAAAAAACTATGTGTGTAAATTCATCAGTGCTGTGACTCCTTTTGGGACCTGTTAGTTGGTCACAAAATTAACTAAATGAACAAGGCAGTGTTTTTGTTTGAAGTTTACGATGTAATAAGACTTTCCCAGTTCCAAGGACATTTTCTGCCAAACAACATGCCAGAAACAAGGTGAATACATTTAGTCAAACCTTGGTGGTGACAATAACAAAAGGCAACAACTAACCCACAACAATCAATGAAGTATTTCACCGCATAAAAGTGCATTAAAAATGACCCATCATTAGGATCCAGGATACTCTGTCAAATGATATAGGCCTTGGAACAAATCATACATTTTTAACAGTTATGAAAGCATTTTTCTTTGAACTAGTAGTCCAAAAGTGAAAAGAATAGCTTGGCTTCTAACCATGTAAGATCAGTAGTATTTTTCAGAAAATTCAGAAAATTGTCAATGGGCGATGAGGAAATAAACAATAAGTGCAGTTTTTTGGTTTTCAAATGTTTTTTCATTGAAGTGGAAAATTAAATCCCTGATATGGTGCAGGTCTTTTTGAGTGTAAAATGAATCCTCTTACTTCACATTAATACTTTTACTTGCGTAGATTTTTTAATGTAATACTTTATTTTCACTTGAGTAACTTTCTGCTACTGTATCTGTACTTTTACATTAGAAACAAAATGGAGTACTTCATTCACCACTGCCAAATGGGAGCATCTATTTTAATATTGTGTTAGTGTAAACAAAGCACACAGTAATAGTTATAACCTTGTTGGAGCCCAGTGTTTAAAACCATCTTCATCACTGTGCGATAAGGCCAATGAATGTGCACGATTACAAGTGCTAATGGGTGAATGGTTCCACTTTGAGAGGCAGGACATCACTTCACAATGAATTCATTATCTGTAAGCCATATTCATAAAAAAAAAACAAAAAAAAAAAACAATCAAGAAATTAAGGTTTGAAAGCTTCACTCTATGTGTCATGAGTCTATATAATATATGAATTTGACATTCTGAAATTAGTGACCAAAAATATTGAACTTTTTCAAGATCTTTAAATTTTTTGAGCCTGTGCATAATTTATTTACCCACAATTGTGTCACTATTAGAAATACACCACTCATACATTTCTCTGTGGTCAATGAATATTGTGAACCAGAGTTGTAATAAACGACAAGTTAATTATTATTATTTGTACTTGTTTTTCCAGAACAGTATTTTGGTTTCTGTAGATCTATGGTTTAAATGTCACATGAGTCATAACCCATTTCACAAAGGGGACTGGCTTTGTTCAAATTAAGAGACATTCAGTTTTGCATTGCTTCTTTTCGTTTTTCCAAATATTGTTTTTAAATTCACCAGTGAAACATTATATGCCTAAAGGCAGTTTGGACGTTTCATTGCATGCAGCACATTAGCCTAATGAGATCTGCTGGACTCTAATCTCCT
>JACN01093457.1:0-21682 GCA_000787155.1 Scartelaos histophorus | reverse complement strand
TTTTTTTTTCGCATTTCACCATAGACGTGGTGTTTTGAATAAAATGGAAATATGCTTTGGCGGTGTAGGGTAGTTCCCCCTCTCTCCAGCAAGTGACGCTACATGCCACAGATATTACGCCTTCAGTCTATGGCGGTGCGATAATGAATGAAAATGCGCTCTTCAGGTAATTTGCTACAAAACAAAAAGTTTCTATTTTAGAAACGCATAGTTATTGTCTGTATTGTTTGTCATTTTCCTTTTTATTTTAATCTGAACACAACAGCAGATTTACAGGAGCAAAAGGCACCGAGGCTATACATTTCGTTGATTGTTCTCCACATTCTCCACAAATTTGCTCTCTTCGACGGTCTGCCTCAGTCAGGCGAGTTTCAGCTGTTTTTATATGTAGCAGTCACACTTTTGACTCTATTCTTTTAAGTTTCTCTTTTTTTCCCCTAAGCTTCCCATGTTGTCACCGCGCGTCACGGTCAGACGCGAGTTTGGCGCCTGTTTCCGTGTGAGTGTCAAATCTAAGCACAAGATAAAGTTCTCCCTGAAGCGCATGAACTACACACCCGCACCTGCACGTCTGCTTTCTCTATACACTGCTGTTTTTCCATTCATCACTACATCCAGATGCAGCCAGATGTAAGTTCACTGTGGCAAGTCCACATTGCACCTCGACCAAAGTCATTTTAGTGGCATTTCCTATGGCCCAAGTCCATTTTATAGGCGTCCTTTTTCTCACATCAAACCATTCACCTTCAAACAGAAAACCTCTAATGATGTGTTACTGTTGTAAGGGAAAAGAAAAGGCGTCTCCTCTAGGTAAGAGTAATAAATGAAGTGACCTTGGGTTTCACAAGTGTTAAAAAAAGGACTGTTGCTATATCCAAAACTCTAACTCAAATAATAGAAGCTGAAACCCATGAACAACCATCAGCAGTGCCTGAGCTGGGGCTTTCAAATGGAAATACTCTTAGGGAATTTTGGCAACTATTCGAATTCTACGTTGTTCTCTTTTCTGTGCACATGTAGAAGGAGTGAAAAAGGAGGTTAAGCAAAGGAGAGAAGTTCCCCAAACTAACAGGGCTGTGTCTGATTTGTGCTCTGACTTTGCACATACTGTCTTTGTTTTTTTGGTCAAGACACTTGATGCACAGGGTCCACTCCAATCACAACACGAATATGAATGAAAATAGACTATGTGTCATTGTCTTTGTCAGGCAAAGTAATACATACAGGTAATACACAGGCTAATGCACCTTTAATTCAGAGCTAAAGCATCACAAAATCCTCTTAAGTGATAAATGAGTCCAAATCTGCTTAGTCCTAAGCCTACTGACAGAGAAAGTGACAAGCTATAGGACAACATAAAGAAAAGGCAAAACGGGGGGTTTGTCCAAATAAAGCTGCTAGAAAAGAGCACATTTACCTGTTTAGCCGTGTTATTTTACAAGTTCATAACTGACCGTGAAGGCCACACACTCTCGACACGATCTATTGTCGAATAAAAGGGCTCTGGCTCCATCTGCTGCCCACTTTTATAACTGCATTAAAAACTTACAAGCTCAAATACTACACAAAAGGCTACTGTCAAAGGTGTGCTTTTATTATTAGAAAACAAACAAAACTTTTGGAACTAGTAAAACAAATGATAATATTTTATTATGTGCTACAAAAACACAGTGAACTGTAATTAATTTCCAAAATTATAATCATCATAAAAATCACACAATTATGAAACGAAAAAACAGCACCAAAATCATATTTTGCATAAATAAATGACATCATAACACTAAACTAAAAATCATAAAAGCACAGTCATGGAGGAAGTTAAACTATAGCACCATTTAACACTATACGAGCTACATACTAAGGACTATGAGGAAAATGAAGGTTTGTAATGTGTTTAAATACTAAAAGTGCTACTGTGCAGGAATGACAATGCCAAACTATAAAAGTCAATCAAACACTGCACATCTTATAACAAACGTACATGACTGAAGTAAACTAGGTCTTGGTCTCTTAGCTGCCATGTTTGGAGAGGTGTCATAAACATGCTGCAATCTTACTGTACAACTTAATGCAAGAGAACAAGAATGCCACTTTATTACTGTGTGGTGTGGTAATACTTCATACAGCAGACAGGAGAGGTTGGTGACTGATCACAAGTGAGAAGCTCTCAGTTGCTCTGGAGAGAGGCTCCTTCGGCTGTTATATGCCTATAAACAGAAATGTTATGTCATTTTAAGTTTTAGGCTTTAGTTAAAGTACATTTGACTACTATTGTATTTCTGGTGCATTTCAGTGACGTACCCTTTGGTCATTTCGTGTGCATTTAGAAAGCAATACATTTGAGGTTCATTGCCATGTACTTAAAACATATTTTTTGTTTTGTTTTGGACTAATAAATGTTTCTGAAACTTACAAGGCTGCGAGATGGACTGAGAGATCTGGAGCGCACTGGGCTGGCGCTCCTACTCCTGCTGCGACTTCTAGTCCACTGAAACAGTACAATTATAAAACATACAATAAGTAAAGGTCCAATCAAATAAGTGATGTAACAGGATAATTCTTACCATAGCCCCTCTGCGAGTAACAGCTTCACCCTTCACAATTACAATGTCTCCTTCCATTAGAGCTGGCCATACATGGTACAGGACCAGAGGAGCGGAGAACTCAGAGTCATAGCTACGACGATACCTGAAGTGGATGAAAAGTTGCAAAACATTGCTACAAGCTAATGCTGGGAAAATGGTGATTTAAAAAAAAAAAACTGGTTTGAAAAAAGCTTAAACCAAACCAGTATTAACCTGATTAAACACTTGAAACCTGGACTAAGCCAATTACACTGAGTTACTAGAGGTCAGCTGTAGCCTGGTCCTGTCTAGAGCCTAAGTGGTGAGCAAATAATTATGTTTTCTGAGGTACTTGGGCCCAGTTTGAGACCCCTGTCTGCACCAACCTGAGTTCATTGTACAGCTCCCCGTCACTTGCAAAGGCCACATCAAGAGGCGGCTCCAGTGTCTGCATGGCAAAGGCCATTCTGCAGGTTTCTCTGATCAGAGTACTGATGAGCACAAAGTCTGTCTCCGGAGGGAACGAGATGCGAGGATTCACATTCATGGCATTGATCACATCCTGAATGATAAAAACAAAACCACTCAATTATTGTGATATGATTGTTTAAATGTCAGCACAATGTTGATCATACATTTACGCTGGCTTGTACATCATATAGGTCAAGATTTCGGACGATGTAGTCAACAGCAGCATCTTCCAAACTCTCAGGTCCAAAGTGAGTTGAAGCCAGAGTTTTTCTCACTCGCAGTTTGAACTGACGGTACGCCATCTTTGCTACTCTGAAGGATTCCTACACACAAGATGAAAAAATGAAAATGGTTCATCAGACAATAAGCCAGTCGGGTACATCATAGGCATAGATGCATAAAGTGCCATGGCATGACCATTACTTTACAGTTCTTTTATTTGTGCAAAAGCTCTGAGGTCCACAGATCACACAACATACATCTTTCACTTTTCCATGATGAAGATGCTGTGTTATTTAGTTCACTTGTCAGCGGTGAAAATATGATGTCTAAAAAATGTATTGCTTAATAACAGGAGTCTTACCACGGCAGCAATGAAGATGATTTTATGGACCATCTCTAAATCGTCCACATAGCGCCGCAGTATGGCCTGTGCCTCCAGTCTCTCCACGGCGTAGAGGTCACTGAAGCGGGACATGAGGCGAGCGTGTCTGGATGAGTGAGTGAGCTGGGCCCTGGTCGGAGACTCACTCCGAATGGGACTGGACGTGCGGCTCAGTCTGGGCAAAGGGCTGGGGGAGCGACTCCGGACCAACCTGTACAAGGCATTTCAATATAAAATGACCTATGATGATGATCTATGTTGGATTTCTATTGGGTTTTTCAGGCCTCATGACTTTGACAACTGACCAAGGCTTTTATTGCTCCTGTACATGGATGATAGTAAATGTGCATAAAAACAAAGGATAACCAATGTTATTCACCTCTGATTTGTACATTTTGATTATGTTTGATTGTCCCATTTAACTGCCCAAATATAAATAGTCTTTTTTATTTTAAAGCACCTCTCCTGCAGCATGGCCTTCTCTGTGGTGAGGTAAGACACTTCATCCCTAAGTAAACGTATCTGTCGCTCATAGTCATCAATGGTGCTCAGCTTCCTCTTATAGATCTCCACTTCATCACGAGCCGCATGCAAGCTGTAAAAAGTCACACAAATATAAACAGACAATTACCCACTAACCAACTATATGAATATTCAAAAGTCACATCAACACACTCTGCTCTAAGTTGTATAATCTCATCTTCTGTTGCCAGCAAAGTGGTCGCAGATTTGTTTTTAGTATCATCCAGTTCATTGTGAGCTTCAGCCAATCTATGAAACAATAAATAAATAAAACAAAATAAATCATGACAACTTTAAATACAGACCATTAAGGATGATGAAGATAAGACAATATTTGTCCTACTTACTCCGCTCTGGCTGAGTCTAGTTGTATTCGTGTGGAGCACAACTGAGCCTCAATTTTTTGCATGTCACTGTCATGCGAGAAAGAAAGCTCCCGGAGTTTCCTGTCTTTCTCTATTGAGTCCTAAGAATAATACAAAACATGTAAATTATTTATGGCATCATGTTTGGGTTTTTGGTTGTTTTTTTATATCTTGAAAAGTATATTCAGTGTCTTGTAACCTGCATAAGCTGTAGACTGGTGTCATCAGAAACAGACGGTCTTGCCATAGAAAAACAGCTTCCAAGCCATGGCAGAAGACGTGACTTGAGGGTATCCGCTCCACCATACTGTCCACCTGAAAACCAACAACTATACATTTTAATTTTATTTAATTAAACCGATATTTTGTAGCACTTTCTTTTGCTTCTTATGGGTTGTACCTTCTGCAGCTGTCAGGTTGAGAATAGCAAAGAGTTGACCTTGGATTTTAGCGGTCAGCTCTATCAACTCACAGCATCGATTCAAATTCTGGTCACAGGAGAGGACCTAAATGCAAAATATGATCAGATCAGAACCTAAATGCAAAATATGATCAGATGGGTGAATAGGAGATAATATCAACAATTAATTAATTTAAATTAAACTAGATGCAGTGGAGGCTCTCAATCTCAATATCCACAAAAATCCCCCATTGTATTTAGTTAATATAAGTAGGCATAATATCTGTTATTACAGTTTTGCAACAATGCTGTTATTGTTAAACCGTAGTTAATGTGGCTTTGGAAGCAGAATCCGTTGCAGCGTCTTGTGAAATATTAATACAATTGTGTCCAGCAAACCAAACAGGAAGAGAAAGGGCTTGAACTATCCTCGCGCTGCAGTAAAACATCTTTGGAACGACTGCGACCGTAGTCATGGCGACTGGCGTCCATGGCAACCAAACTTGAGCTAAAAATCAAGGCTAATGAAAAATTCGTTCTATAAGATTTTGACGGTAAATCCATAAGTTGTGTACAATATACAATATTTAAAACATATATTGGAAAATCCTGTTGATCGACTCCAACGCTGCTATGGTTATGCAAAAATTTTCAAGCTAACATATAAACCCATGGCGTAAACAGACGATCGTTAACGACTGCAGCATTAGCCAAGGACATCAGGCATTTATTGTTAACACATCATCCAGCGTTAGCTTAACAGATCAAAGTGCAGAAGTGGCCTAGTCAGATTTGGGTCGCTCATTATTAATTCACGATGAACTTACATGGTAGTCACTGTGCCAGGTTTCGAGCTTCTCCTGTAAAACACTGAATGAAGAGGTGTTGGTCAGTCTCCTCAAAGTGTCAGACATTGCCCTTCAAGGTAAAAACAATAGTGTCTTAATCCTTTTGATGTTAAAAATGTGCGTGCATGGGTTAAGTCAGAGAGAGGGGCACACTTGTAAAAAAAAAATAACAAAACAAAAAACTTTCTCCTAACTTTCTCCGCCAGCCCCTTTCACGCCCAGCACCGCCTCAGTTGTGGCAACCAAAGAAGAGAAACTGTAAAGAGTTGGGCTTTGCTCGCATTAGCACCGCCGACCGTCTTCACTGATGTTAGTCCATGTTCTGCAGCTTCCTTCCGGGGATGTAATTGTAATGTCACACTGGTAATAGACACCAAACAGTCTGAACCTGTGTTCCTGTAGCACGTAAAATGTTTCCACAGTGAATATTAGCTAAGTCTCCTATGAACCTGTCAACTATAGTAAAACAGCAATGGGCAACTCCAAATCTTTTTAAGATTTTAAGTACACTATAAATGAACGCATTTTCACGTCACCAATCATCAATCATCATTAGAATGCTTATAGTAAATCTATGGCAACTCTTGGAAAAAAATAAAAATAAAAAAATGCTATTGAACCCCTGAACGAAACATTTCACTGAATCTGGAAATCTTTCATGGGTGATTGAGAAAAAATGGTCAGTGCACCTATGAGCAGAGGGGAAAAGCCCTGTTAAGTTTTCTCAGTACATGAGCTACGTTGGCTACATTTTATATGAAAAAAAAACAAAAACAAAAAGCTTTAAGATTTATTAAAGCTTTAAGTTTTATTTACTACTTTGTACAATTCCTTGTTTGGGCTCTGGTGGTTGTTTTACGTATGGAAACTATGAATGGACTTGTTTGACTATTTTAGGAGCCTCCGTCATGATGGATAAATGATCTTGGACCATACTATTACTACTTATTTACTAACTGTTTATAATACCATAATTGTAAAGAGCAGAGCTATTAACAGATAAATGCCGTCACAGTTTTAATCATGTATATTTGTCTGTTATATTAATCAAATACTGATTAATAATGGCGTGTATTCTTAAAGTTACCCTGTAAAGGCGCAGAGTGGTACGGTCCTGTCACTGGCTGCGGGAGAGGGAGGGTCAACATGGCGTCCGAACAGGTCCGTTATTTACTATATTTCTCGCTTTATTGCATTTATATCTGGTTTACTGACGTCTGCTTTAGCTGCTTTCTATATTTCATGCATAACATATACCATTAAAATTGTAGATATTACTGTATGAAGCTAGATTTCCCTTTGGTAATGCCTGGGTAATAAACACTGGCCTCCGTTATGTAGTTGCATGTAGGCAGAATAAAAATACAAAGGCTTTGCGAGTGATTTCTGCTTGTCAATTTGTTTTACTGTGAAGCAGAAATAAAACAAATGTATCAAAATACAAGCAGAAGTGTTTTATATCTTATTTTTTCTCGCGCTTAACTAGTGCAGTTTATTTTTAGTTATGGCAACAGACAGGCAGGCTGGGGGCATTTAACACAGTTACATTCCAGTACAGCTCAAATGGACCACACAGACTGCCCTGGCCAGCACCTTATACGATCTGCATAGTAATAATTATTCAGTGATAGAGTCTATAGTTACACATTCCGTAATGCCTAATAAAGGATGTCTTGCTGTCAGAAATGCAAAGATTTTAATTGTAATTCTGTGCTGTAACTTTGTTTATTACCTTTCAGCTGTTCAATACATTAACTATGTCAATCCATCCAATATACTGAATTTTCTTCTCTCACAGTATCCTCTTTGTCTTAACCACTTAAATCACAGTTTTGTTCTCCCTATAGGCCTTCATCATCCTTTTGCTTACTGTGTTTACTATTCCTTTTCTGTAACAACTACATGTCCAGACTATCTCACTACTACCATTCTAAAACCATCCTCTCAGTTTTATTATAAATATGTTGTTGTTTTATTTCAGGAGAGTTCAAATGGACCCATGAAGAAATCCATGAGGGAAAAGGCCATAGAAAGGCGTAATGTGAACAAGGAGCACAACAGTAACTTCAAAGCAGGCTACATCCCCATTGAAGAAGAACGCCTTCATAAAACCGGACTAAGAGGACGCAAAGGAAACATGGCTGTCTGCATCATCGTTCTGCTCTTCCTCCTTGCCTTAATAAACCTTATAGTAAGTATTTAACACACAACAAGAGTCTATGGTGTGTTTAGTCAAACCAATTTACCACCACTTTATTCACTTATATTTTATTCACATTTTACTTTGAATTACTTTGCACACAGGTAATGTCAAATAAAAGTGCACTAAGTAACTTTTTTGCTGAATGGTTCATCACCCGCTTATCTCCATTGAGCGGATATTGGAATGTTACAAAGTATGGCATTACACTTATTTATCTACATGGAGACAAGCAGATGAGGCCACCAAACCAAGTTACAAGTCATATCTGTGGTGCACACAGTAAGATAACTAAGCAACTATCCAGGAACAGAAATAACATATATAGCAGACCTCCCATCAAAGTTACATAGTGCACCTTTAAAATGTCAAGAAAAATTATTCCATCTTGAAATGGTTTGAGCTTGATCAGAAGCTTTCAGTAGCCATTGAAGGAGCCCATACATATAGAATTAAAATATGTTTTCTGTCCTAGATAACGCTGGTGATATGGACTGTGATTCGAATTGGTCCGAGCGGTTGTGACAGTATGGAGTTTCACGAGTCTGGTCTCCTTCGATTTAAACAAAAAGCTGATATGGGCATCGTTCACCCACTGCACAAGAGCACCATAGGAGGCCGCAAAGACAAGGATTTGGTCATTGTTGGCAACAACAACCCTGTAAGGATTTTCAAACATATACAGTAAGATTCAATATTTTTAGATTGCCTGTTTAATTATTTTTCAATTATTATTTGTTTTCAGGTTGTATTTCAACAAGGAACTACCAAGCTTAGTGTAGAGAAGGACAAGACCTCAGTTGTCAGTGACGTTGGGATTTCCTTCACAGACCCGCGAACACAAAACACATTTTTCAGCACTGACTTTGAAAATCATGAGTTCAACCTGCCCAAAGGTGTTAAGGTCCTCAGCGTCAAAAAGGCCTCCACAGAAAGGGTATGTCACTTATATTCAAAGGTGTATGCATCCAGGACTTTTCAGACATCTTTACTGTAGACATGAAATTCACCTAATTAAAGCTACACTCCAGTACAGTATTGGACCACAGCTCATATACTCAGCAGTTCATCGTTGTCAGATTCTTGGACCACTTTGATGGAAAAACTGGAAAATCAATACTATATTATATTCAAACTAAACAGATATTATGTCATTTTTAAAAACAAAATAAAAGTGGTTTCTTTTTAAAATTATAATGTGGTCTTATCCTAATTCTGATATAGACCAGTGTCCATTTCTGTCCTATTAATGTGATTTTTCAGTGTTAATACCTTCTCCAATGAGTATCGAGGTTCAGTACTAGTTATGTGTCTGGGTATCAGTTTATATGAAAGGTTAAAGGAGGTAAATATTTTCATGGCTTCTATATCCCAAACATTAACAGGATAAACAATGAAGAGGTTATCTAACTTACTTTATCTATCAGCTATCAGATCACTGATTATGGTAATATGACAATATTTCCCAACCTTTGCCTCTTGGAATAATGTTGTTTTTAAAGAATTCTTCACTCTTCAATATAAGGTAACAGAAGGTCATCTGCTATGTCTTAATCTGCATTTTATCTCAAATACAGATCACCAGCAGCGCGTCCTCTGACCTGAACATCAAAGGGGACGGAAAGGCAATAATTCGCGGTAATGAGGGAGTGAACATTATGGGACGCACTGTGGAGTTTAAAATGGGCGGAGGCATTGAGCTCAGAGCTGTGAGTATGCAATTCTCCAATATCACAACCACAAAACAACTTTTTTATTAAAACAGTTTGAAGCAACAGCCTCGATAAGGCCATGAGATGTTTTTGTAAAATGATTTAAGTTGTAGATCTTATAATTTATATGTGTAGATACTGTTAAAAAAGGGACATATTTTTGTTTTTATTAGATAGGGGTCTTCTGTGGTATATGTATTATTTTGAAAATAATTCTCAAAAATTACCCAACTTTGCACTAAACTAAAAAGTACACATGGCTAAATCTGATATTTATTTTTATTTATTTATTTAAAAACTTGAACATGAACATTACTACTTTTCTCTTTGTAGGAGAACAGTATTGTTCTTAATGGATCTGTCATGTTCAACGCCACTCGAATCCCAAACTCAGCTGGAGACGTGTATTTTGACGAGGGTCTGGAGCGGTACAAGCTGTGTATGTGTGCAGATGGGATGCTGTTTCGAGTTCAAGTGAAATTTCCAAATATGGGCTGCCAAACCTCTGATAACCCATGTAAAAAGGCTCATTTTTAAATTGAACTGAAATTTGCTGCTTAATGTGCATACACCACTCAGTATTCAAACTTTATTATGGGATACTGAATGAAATTCTCTCTTGATGTCAGGATACCTCATGATTTTGTCTCTGAAAGATAACATTTGGCTCCAGAGGTACTCACAGTTTAATATTGAATAAGTTGTATTATTGTTTTGTACCGTGATAAATTATCTATGTACAGTATAAAGCAACAGGGCAGCACTTAACACTCCTATCTCTAATGTCAAACTGGGTTGAGCCTAAAGCAGTGTTCATCCAGTATTTGATACAACAATAAAGAGATGTATGGCATAATACTTGCTCTGGCAGCTGTTTGGATAAGGGTAAAGATACAAATATAATATAAATTATGAATATATTCAGTTTAGATCATATAAAAGTATACAAAAGAACAGGTTTCCTTTTGCACCATTCTATCATGCACGTGCCAATGGATTTATTATAGATAATAATTATATATAAATATAGAATCATATCTTGCATTTGTTGCTTAAGCTTTTTTACACTACATAATACAGGTGTGTTTGCACTAAGGCAGAGATTGAAATAATAAATGAAAGCTTTTATTGAGTGATCTGGATTTTAGTGCAATACATGTTTTGAGTTTGTTTTACCTTATATTGTTTGTTTTTAACAGCGCTGTTAAAGATGTAAAAGTAATGTTTTCAGAAGATTACTGCCTTTATGCGTGGACTGGAGAACCAAGAAGGTGAAGAGCCTTCTGTTGAAATGGATTTGTTTTAATAAAGAAACATGTTGAAACAGTGCTCCTGTGTTGAACCTCTTATCACTAGTTTCAGTGTATGTCCAGGCATTTATACAGCCCTTTAAAATCATATGGCACTCCTCCATTATGTATTTTATTACCATGGGGAATGTGAGGGCAGGGCTTTCCATCATAAATGAGCTGCTATCTGTCATACACAAGGGAAACAATGACAGTAAGACATTAACTAACAGTGTAAATGATTAGAAGGAGTGGAGAACCACATCTTTGGACAAAGCTAAGACGCAGCAAAAATACCTCAGACTTTGGACAGTTAAAGGAGTGTTCCGTGTTTCCAGTGTCACAAGACTGAATCGGGTAAGCCTCCTTCATAGATTTTAATTATATTTGACTTTCATGCCGATAACTTTGTTTTTTTTTCCAAATAGTGAAGCAGTATACTACTTTAACCAGTATTGTGATGGCCGTGTCACCGGGCCCCAAACTGGTGCTCGTTCTTGTCCTTTTTTGTGGACTTCTGAACTCCTCTCCACTCGATTCCTGCCCAAAATTTTGCACTTGTCAGCCACATTTACATCTAAACTGTTCATCTGCTGGGCTCTCCTTGGCACCACTAAACATCAACACCTCAATATCTGAACTGGACTTGTCTAACAACCAGCTGGGATCTTTAACATTTCAATCAAAGTATTCTAATCTACAAAAACTATGGCTTGGGAACAACAGTGTGACACATCTGTCCCTTTGTCTGGATGTGAATTTAAAGGGCCAGTCCAAGTCCAAGTTGAGAAGGAGATGGGGCTGCAGCCTCTGGGCCCCCACCCTACAGCTGCTCTCTGTGGAGATGAACCTGCTTGAGAAAATACCTGAGGGTGAGTCACATCGTCACACTCCTAGATGCAGGTACTCATACTTGTGAGATTATAATACTTTAATAATTATACTTATATCATATTAATTATAATAATTATACTTTCAATATAATGAAATACATTTTAAAAGCTCAGAAGTTAGGGGGTCTACATTGGGTCTACAAAACTTACTTACAAAAATGCTATGTATTCTCACTTTAGATTTCAAAATCATGGTCCTCTTTGATGCTTACACCAGAAATGAACATCCTTACACAGATAAAAATAAACAGCTTGGTCTATTTATACCATGTAGTCTTACAGTATTTATATTCCATTCTAAACAATAGTGCTTGTGCAAAACATGTTTACGGTTAAAATTATCAGATGCATTATTTTTTTAGACCATTGGGTAAAATGATTATTTGATTCAACATATTACCATCTAGTTGGATTTTTGCTTTATATTTGCAACCTGTGTCAGCACTATACATTTATAAATGAATGAATGAATTAATAAGGAAAGCAAATGTGGTTTCCAGTCTTCACCTCGTACTGAATTCTGTTATTTATATTATACACACTATGGCAATGTGCGCCAGAGAAACCCAATAACAGTGAACGGTATAAAATAGTGTGAACATTTTATACAAACATTCTTACAAACATTTTGTATGGAATAAGCTTTGCTAACTAATATTTTCATATTTTAGGAATTTGTGTTATTATTTGTAAGAATTTTTTAATTTTCACCCTAAACTTTTACAAAACTAAAAATTAAACAAATGACTATGATACCATGTTCATGGAGACACATACATTGTAATGATTTAAGCGTTTTTTTTCCGATCAATTGTTATCTAATCTCATGTTACAAGCTGATTTATCTACGACCATGAGATAAAAGCTTGTGAACCAAAACAATTGAGTTAAACTGACTAAATCACGTGCTCTTATGGCTGAGAAAGGTCCTGTACTATTTTAATAAATTCTGTATTTGTTATAATTACAAGTTTCACTAGTGTCATTGTTTTAATGCTCACAATGACATTTTCTGTAAGGCGTCATAACCCTCATCAGTCTGCTTTATCTCCAGTACTTTGGCCAATTGTGACTCCACCTCCTGATAATGATACTGTCTATAGTCCCTTTCACAAACCACTGTCTCTATAATGGTGCACACAACAACACACTTTTTTCTGTAACCTCCCTTCTCATGAGCTTGTGTTAAAACTAAACATATTTTTCAGCACGTAAGGGCAGGCCCCATTAAGTTAACATGAAGCAGTGTTGACAGTGTTAGAGCAGTCTCCTGTTTGGTATTCAACTCACAGAAAGCCGGCTCCTCTGTACTGAAGGCCCACAGTCTCCCTGCACTCTCCTCACACCACTGAAAGGAGCAGACAGCAGAAGAAAATCCATGCAATAAATCTTAATTAGTTATTGCAGAAAATTACATATTTAAACCACTAGTTCCATGTAAATAGCTTAATTTAAGTATTTTTTGTTGTTGTTTAATTTCTATATTGTTATATATTCATTTGGTACAGATTTTAAAATGCAATGCCTTTACATACAAACCTTTATATAGATTTGGGACGTGGTACTGAAAGCACTGACCCCTTGTGGTTAGATTTTGCAACTGGTTATGTTTGATAATGTTAACTCCATTGTCAGTAATTGCTAAACACTGTGTAATTAAACTACATTTAATAAAACCTACACAAGATTACAGGCAGTGTACTATGCAAGTTAATCATGTAGATGGATGATAATATCACGTTATTTAAGTTTGTAATGTATCTTTTTTTCTTTATGTTTTGTAGGTTTGCGACAACAGAGGTCTTTAAGCATTCTTGACGTGTCCTTCAACAAAATCTCCACACTGGAACAAAAAGATTTCTCTCATCTCAAACTACTGGAAGAGCTCCATGTTCATCATAATCTCATCAGCAGTCTCCATCCACTAATTTTTAAGCATCTTGACAGACTTAAGGTAACATTTAATTTGTTCTATCTGTAAGGATGATTATTTGAGTTACGCAGTGGGTGGTGACGGCTTTAGATGATCATAGGTCATGGTCTGCATTAGTCAGTAATTAAAGGTGGTGAAAACACATAACTGAACATCCGGTCACCAAGGCGGGTTTTAAATGGCAAATGGTCACATGTTTATACAGCGCTTTTCTACCTTCAAGGCAAAGCGCTTTACAACAAGAAACCACTCACCCATTCACGCACCCATTGACGCAGACGTTCATACACCAGTGTAGACAGCGCTAGAGACGTGGTAGGTCAAGTGTCTTGCCCAAGGACACAACAACAGTATTCATCTGTGGGAGCTGTAATTACACCAGTCAACTGTGGGTCAGTAGATATGACTGCTCAACCAATGATGCGAATGTTGAGAGAGGGATTTGAACCACCAACCTTCAGATCAGTGGACAAACACTCAACTGAGCTACTCTCTCCCATTATTTATTATTTATCATTATTATTTATTATTTGTTATGCCTTAATAGTGGATTTAACTTTTTTGATGTTTTAATGCCATATTGAAATAATATATATGATAATTTTGTGTGTTTTTCAGGTTCTTGATCTGAGTTTCAACCAGCTGACCACCCTCCATCCTGTAACATACATATCTCTCCATCAAGTTGGTGTAGATGTCGGTTTGAGGGGAAACAACTGGATATGTGACTGTGGCATGCGTTTCCTACAAAAGCGGATAGTCCATGACAACACCAAAGGCCTGAAGATGTGGAGTATTGAATGTGCCTCCCCTTTGGCTTTGTCTGGGATGAACCTTCAGGAGCTGGACAAAGAGGATCAGGAGTGTGTAGATTCAGACATCTACCGAGATGTAACGGTCCACAGAGGCTCAGAGATGCTGCTGGAATGCCCCGAAAAAGGTAAGCACACTAGGTTATGCTCAAATTATACACTTTACAAATACAATGACTTTTACTGAGTGATTGTGCAGCCACAGTCGAGTTTAACATTTACAGACTAATGTTTTAGAAAAAAGAAGATTATATCAGATTCCATGTCCTGATTTTGCCTTACAGTTTATTTGATTTCTCTTTGTAGATGCAGCATGGTGGACCCCCAATGGTCAAATAATGAAGAGCCAGGAACTGGACAGTCTCCTTATCAGCGACATCACAGAGCAGGATGAAGGACTATATACATGCATTTCAAAATCACACCAAATCATATCTATGTATAATGTCAAAATTGATCAACAAAACAGAAGAATACGAAGTGTGTCTGATGACAAGAGACGTCTTACTTTGAACAAAACAAACAAACAAACAACCAAACAAACAAGAAATGCAGTCACACAGTCTCGCTTTGCCCTGGCCGTAAGCTTGTCAGTCATAATAACCTTCATAATTGCGTTCATTCTTGGTGTCTTACTTCAGCCTTATATTTGCTCTTGTTGGAAAAAGATCAGAACTAGGAAGCAAAAACCCCAAACTAGCGCCGTGCCCAATGTGCAGCAGGAAGAATATGTCAACGAGGCATACTTACATTGTGAGGACGTCGATGATTTTGAACCACATCGCGAAAGACGAGTAACATTTACTGAATATACAGAAGATGGGAACATGCAATACTATGATACTGTAGCTGGGGATGCACAAGAAGGCAATGAAGCAGTGATAGGGCATGGTCAAGCTAGTTCAGACAGCTCAGATTCAGGTAGTGAAGGTGGTAAGCGTAAACACAAAAATGGCAATCATTTAGGTAAGAAAATTCAGTTTGAAATGATCCCAGATTCAATTGAGAGAAATAGCTTGTCATCACACTCTTCAAATTCTTCAATAGGTGACAAAACATTGAAAGATAATTGCTCTATGCCTAATACAACTCAAGCCATTGAGGAGCAGATCCAAAAAACAACCATTGCTACGCCACAAATTACAGTTGAGAGATCCGATGAAATACCAGGCTTTCATTCTGAGCCATTTGCTGATTGGTCACCACATGGAAATAACCTCAGCATTGTAGACCCTGATCTTGATGGTGGGGAACAGTTTGAATATAGTGACTCAGTACGAAGTGGATCTCCAATTTCACCAAATAGTTCATTCAAGCAGCCAATTTTAAACGTGACATTGGTTAATAGAGATCCTAGTTTTAAGGCATCTAGCTCAAGTTCAGAAATGAGTGATAATGAGCCAACACATTACTCTGTCAATCCAGATTCAGAGGAGGAGACAGGAGTTTTTGAAACGAGGGCATCAATCAAATCATCTTCCTCTAGTATTGAAAGCGACATAGACAACCATCATGCTGTGGGGACTTGGCCTGCAGTAGACCTTGAATATATTCCTTCTATTAAAAGGCGGTTGATATTTAGAAATAGATTTATGGATTCATACATGGATATAGCTATGAAAAATAAATTGCAACAAGAACAAACTTTGCGTGCAATTGAGCAAAAACCTCCAACTGTTAAGAAAAGAAGAGCACCACCACCTCCACTACAACGCAAACCCAGTAGCAGTAGTGACAGTGGAGATGAAATTGGGAAATTCAAACAAGAAACGGTGCAGTTGGAGAAAAAATCTACTCTGAAAGAAGCACATCTGGAGCAAGAATCCTGGCCTGTGGTAAATCTTCAGCATGTGACTAAAGTCAAGAGGCACCTAAATATCAAAGCAGCTACGGAATCATTCTCTAGCAGCGAAGGTGAAGATGAAAGGATCTATGAGGAAATAAAGGAGCAAATACCAGTATATTCAAAACAAGAGTCTACCATGGCAACAACAACTGAATTTAAACATGATACATCTTCCAGTAGTGAAAATGAAGATGAACAAAACATCAAAGAGGTGACACATGACCAAGAGAATGCACAAATAATAATATCTCAGAACAAACAACCAATCGTGAAGTTGGAGCAAGAGTCACAGTGGCCAGTGGTAAATCTTGCAAAAATTCCTAAAGTTAAACAACGCTTGGATATTAAGGAAAGAGTCAATGAAAAAGTGATGCACATACATGAAAAGCTACCCATGGCAAGTATAAAAGCACCAAGACTAGAGTCTGGGACCTCCTCCAGCAGTGACGATGAACATGAATCAAAGGCAGTGCAAGAAAACTATTATGAAAGTATTCAACTGGTAGTGTCTCAGAAAAAGCCAACAACTGTAATCTTGGAACAAAAACCACAGTGGCAAGTGATAGATTTATCAAAAATCCCAAAAGTTAAAAGACATTTAGATGTGAGACCTATTATACCAACTTTTGACGCAGTATCAGGCAGTGATATTGAAGAAGAACATGTATATGAAAGTTTGCAAGAAAAGGCGCAAACAGTAGTGCTGAGACCAGAACCTGAAACCTCCTCCAGCAGTGAGAGTGAGGATGAAAGAGAAATAAAAGTGAACCAAGGAAACCTACAACAAACAATAGCTTCCATCAAACCGCCAATGGTAGTAAAACCTGATTTAAGGTCCCAGTGGCCAGTGATTGATCTTGTTCAGATACCAAAAGTCAAACGACGCTTAGACATCACAGAAAAAGTATATTTGTCAAAACAAATGCCTTCAGAAATAGCTGGTGTGCCAAAACCAGATTCTGGGACTTCGTCAAGCAGTGAGAGTGAAGATGAACGGGAAATCAAACAAAAACAGCATCAGGAGAAAATACAAATGGTCACATCTCCAATAATGCAAACGACAGACTCACAGTGGCCGCTGATAGATCTGGACAAAATTCCCAAAGTTAAACAACACTTGGACCTAAAAGAAAGAGAAAGGGTAAAAGTGATACAAGCAGTTAGTGTGCCAAAAACTACATCTGAAACTTCCTCCAGTGGTGAGAGCGATGACGAACAAGAAATTAAGGTAAATCAGGAAAAATTACAAGAAGCAACATTTCCAATCAAACCACCAACTGCAGTAAAAGTAGATCAAGAGTCCCAGTGGCCAGTGGTCAGTCTTGTAAAAGTTAAACGACGTCTAGATTTCAAAACAATTGTACCAACTGAGATACAAACGGAAGGAAGGGTCCCATCAACTCCAGTCATTGTACAGAAACAACTGTCTGCCACCTCCTCCAGTAGCGAAAGTGAAGAAGAGCAAGACATCAAAATAGTTACCAAAGAAAATCTACAACCAACTAAGCAACCAACTGAACTGCCTTATGAATCACAATGGCCAGTAATCAATCTTTTCAAAGTACCAAAACTCAAACATCGCTTAGATATCAAAGAAAGAGTAAAGATGACAAAGGGTCCAGAAAGGGTCCCATCAGCAAGTCTCAAAGTCCTGAAACAAGATGCTGGGACCTCCTCCAGCAGCGAGAGTGAAGAAGAAAAGAAATCAAAAGAGAATTATTATGAAAATATTCAAGAGGTAACATCTTCAACAAAGCAACCGGCTATGACATTAGAACCAGAATCCCAGTGGCCAGTAATCAATCTTTTCAAAGTACCTAAACTTAAACATCGCTTAGATATCAAAGAAAGGGTAAACGTGACTAAGGGTCCAGAAAGGGTCCCATCAGCAACTCTCAAAGTCCTGAAACAAGACTCTGGGACTTCCTCCAGCAGTGAGAGTGAAGAAGAACAAGAAATCAGAGAGAATTATTATGAAAATATTCAAGAAGTAACATCTTCAACAAAGCAACCGGCTATGACATTAGAACCAGAATCCCAGTGGCCAGTAATCAATCTTTTCAAAGTACCTAAACTTAAACATCGCTTAGATATCAAAGAAAGAGTAAAGATGACAAAGGGTCCAGAAAGGGTCCCATCAGCAACTCTCAAAGTCCTGAAACAAGACTCTGCGACCTCCTCCAGCAGTGAGAGTGAAGAAGAACAAGAAATCAAAGATAATTATTATGAAAATATTCAAGAAGTAACATCTCCAACAAAGCAACCAACATTACAAGCACAATCTGAGTGGCCTGCAGTTAATCTTGTGAAAGTACCAAAACTTAAGCAACGTTTAGATATCAAAACTACACCAGCTGTTTATGAGCAAATACACGTGACTCAAGGAAAATTCCCTTCAACATCTATCGCTGTGAAACCTGAGTCTGGGACCTCCTCCAGCAGTGAAAGTGATGATGAATACAAAATCAGAGAAACTAAACAAAATAATATGCCGGTAACATCACAAAATAAGCAACCAATTGAATCAGAATGGCCATCAGTAGATCTTGTCAAAATACCAAAAGTGAATCGCCGCTTAGATATCAAAGAGAGAGTAACTGTAGAAGCAATGCAAGTGCAAGAAAGAGTGCCACTAACAAGTATCAAAATCCCAAAACACTCTGGGACCTCTTCCAGTAGTGAAAGTGACGGTGAACAAGAAATAAAAATACATCATCAGGAGATATTACTTCCAACCAAGACATCAGCTGTTGACTCTCAGTGGCCAATAATTAATCTTGTCAAGGTACCTAAAGTAAAGCAACGTTTAGATATCAAAACAACTGCACCAGAAGTTTATTCTGGAAGCAGTGATAATGAAGATGATGTAACACTAGTCCAAAAAAGGTACCCATCGACAAATACCACAATACCAAAACCCATGTTGGGTACATCGTCGAGTAGCGATAGTGAGGATGAAAATATGCTGACTACCTTTGGATCTAGAGTAGAACCTCAAACACAGTGGCCAGCAGTAAATTTTGGAAGCATTACTCATATTAAGAGACGTCTAGACTTCAAAACACCATCACAATCTCTTCCATTACCCATTCCTTCCAGTGTTGGATCTAGTCATACATTAGTTAGAACATCTTCAAGGAGCTCTGATGAGGAGACAAAAGTACTTAAGAGTACCCAATTTTCAGCGGGACAGTCTACAAGATTTCCTAGTATTGGCATACCTCATGTCAGCAGACGTCTTGATATAAAAGGACCATCCATGAAGCCTGGCTTGCAAGACTCTGAATCAAGCTCCTCCAGTGACGAAGAAAAGGACAAAACTAAACTTTCAAGTGGATCTCTAAAATATCAAGAAAACAAAAAGTTCATCAAAGTCTCTCCGATATTAGCCATACCTCATAGTCCATCAAAAACAACCCAACGAATTGAGCTAGAAAATTATACAGTTGTTACTGATGACTTGAGAGACAAAGCTACAAGTGGCAGTACATCACCAGTAGTTACACCAGAGTTAGAATCAAAATGGGCTAGTATGACTCTTGGAGTTTCACGATTTCGAAAACGTCTTGATATAACAAAAACAAGCGATCAGCAGTCATTGCCTTCATCTCCTCCTCCCAGCTTCCCAAACCATGATGAGCTAATCACTGGTACTGGTATGTTACAAGTGAGAGAACAAGTGTATGTTTCACCAAGAAGAGAGCAAAATGTTGATAGCTCTTCAAGTAGTGAAAGTGAAGATGATTCAAAGTTGGGTGTCAAATCTGCAATGGGTGAACCGGATTCAGTGTCGTCTCAAGGCCTGCCTAGCATGTCGCAAGATAAACAATCTTTAAATATTACAGCAATACAGAACAAACATTCAAGCAGAAGTAGTGATGAAGACACAGTTGACATGAGGCTTCCTGATGTAAATCTGGGTATACCTAGAATTAAAAGGCGTCTAAATATAAAAGCGCCCACTCCACCAAGTTCTTCAAGTAGTGATGATGAAAAAGTTTACGCACACAAATTTTCTGATGTGACTGACCAGCGCAGCATTGAATACAAGCGTACAATTATGAAAAGTTACTCTTATGATTCATCAAGACGGGAAATGTATAGAGAACCACTGCATGTCCAAAGCAATCCTCAAACCTCCAAAAAGTTGAGTTTAGATAATATCAGAAGAACGTTTTTGCCTTCAAAACAACAAGAATTGCCTCCAAATCTGAGATGGACCAGTGTGGGTAGTCATCTTTCTGAGCATCCCCTACCTACTCCAAGAAGACATCAAGATGGTTATACGTCACGCTCACCTATGTCTTCACTTCCTCCGGTATCAAAAGATAATTCATCTGATTCCTCCAGCAGTGAGGATGAACAAAAAGAGGTCAAAACTATTTTGACGGTAACCCAAAAAACGTATAATCCTACAAGGGTGACTTTTAATACATCTCCTACAATTTTGAACACTGCAACATTTGAAGGTAGGACTGAACGAAAAGGTCTCAGTGCACTAAAGGCAATGTCATCCGATCGGAAAAACTGGGATTTGGAGTATGAAACTTTTACAGAATCAGCTCCTATTAACATCGACTACATCCCAGAAGTTCACAGTGTCTATACTAGGACTGTAGATGTCAAAACTAAAATATCACAACCAGAAATTTATAGCACGGTTTCATCTGCATCAGATGAAAAAAGGCTTGCAGACATGTTGTATGGGATTCCCAGCTACAAAAGGCATACAATAAAATCTACTGAGCTACCCCAAGGCCCTCCACCTCCTGTCCCATCTAGTCCCCTACCACAGGAAAGCACAGACTTTACATGGAGGTCCCCACAGGCCAGTCTAAATAGAGGACCATTAAGTTACAATCAGCAAAGGGTGACTGAAGAAGAATCAGTAGATGACCCGTTTTATGATAACCCAAATATTAGTGCTGTTTAAAACGAAGGAAGTGGGGTATACTTCAATTGTCAGGGGTTATGTTATTTTCTATTAAAAGGGGGACCCTGTTAACCTTCTTAGCTCAGGTCCCAAAAAGTCTGTTGACTTGCCAGGTTATATTGAGTCAAATTAAACTGAATAAAATGTAAATGTAAAAGTAGGCATTATTTTTTAGTTATGATTAAATAAAAGTTAAGTTAAAAAAATACATTTTCTACATGTTTGTAAATAGACAAGCTTGCTTCAGTGTCTCTCTTGTGAAATAGATTTTGACCATTCTTGGTTCAGAC
>KN499981.1:10738-25468 GCA_000787155.1 Scartelaos histophorus | reverse complement strand
TACAAAAATATGATACAAAACTGTACAAAGCAACAGCACTTGACCCACCTGATGCCATGTGCAGTTTCATTAGCGGGATGCTCTGAATGGGGAGTGACTTAACGCAGGGAGCAAAGAGAGGGGATACTCAGAGTGCCAAAAACAAAAGTGAAATGTATAAAATGTTAATACATTGTTTTCGGTGAATAGCATTTTCAAAACCTCATAGAAATAAAATACCCCTATTCAATTATTTAGTTTATGACAGAATCAAAGACATTTTTTAAAAGGAAAAAAAAAACATATTGACTATTTAGATTAAGAAAAATAAAATACTGCACTAAATATCATCATGAAAATATCAAGAAACCTGGATGCTGCTGCATCCCCATTAGTTGTATGTGCTGGAGCAGTGGGCTTCAATGACAAAGCTAAAGAATAAAGGTTATTTGGTGTAGCGGAGGAGTAGGATCTGAATGCACTTGCTTTGCTGACTCGGGTGGACTGTAAAGTGCACTATCATTCTCCAGTGAATTAAATGAGTCTATGGCCCAGTGCAATAACAAGACTGCTGCTGTGCTGTTAGGCCCCTATTCAACCTTGATGCATGGTGTTTCTATTAGACCCACTACACAGAATAATGATTAGGTAATAGCAATGATGAGTTGTGCACTTATGGCAAAATTCATTATTTGCACCCTTTGGTTTCAAATACATGGAGTCCTCTAATATGTTTTAATTAAGATGGCTGCTGCTTCACTACTATTCCAAATTTGGACTTTAAAAATATATAGATATTCAAAATATATTGCATTTCAAACTTGATGAAAAATAAATAATAATATTAAAAGGTTATCCGTCAAATTTAAGTGGTCAAACTGGGACAGAATGAAATTCTCGACTTTCAAGAAAATGCTTTGTCATTTGTGCACACACCAAAGTCCACACACATTGGAATGCTTGTGCAGGGTAAGTAAAAACAGGTGAAAAGTGCATTTGAGAAAAACAAAACACATACATTCAATAAAAAGTCCAGATTAAATACATCATCAGGCCTGTGAGGGAGAAAAATAATAATAAATACTGTATATTGCACATAATACAGTACTATATATTGATAGAATAATAAAGTAGGCAGTAGTAAAAATCAAAACAAAAACTACCACAAACAATCAGTAGTAATGAGTAGTTTACTCTGGCTGTCAGTGTGACTGGGGGGGGGGCTCTTTTGGAATCGTGTGGTGTCGATCCTCTCTCAGTATTTAGCCCATTTATTAATGTTAATCATTTAATACAGGCAGTTGCACATCAGGCTCATACTGAAAAGGGAGTACATAAATAAACCCTTTAAATGTGTAAACAAAAACAAAATACCATAATGGAGGTATGTGGAGTCAAAAGCAAAGTGAACATAATGCAGTTTTAATGTGGACTTTGGGATTAGCCTCAGAATATCATAAAATGTGAAAAAATAATGTACTAAATGAAAATCACTCAGCTACAGTGATAACAGAACAATGAGAAGTGATTGGAATGTTTTGTTCATCTAAAGGAAGGTAATAACTCAATTCAGATTTTTAGATTCTACGACACATACTTAACACTTAAAAATGTTAATATATTTTAATTTTTATAACATCCTTTACCCCAAATTGAACTTTTTGTAAAGCTCAAATACAGTTTTGCTGCTAGAAAAGTGTATTTTGCATTGTATGTCCAGCTGGACAGCTCTGTTGTGTTGTTGTGCTGTGAACTTTGACTCTAGCTCTCAATGGGCTCTGCAATTTTCCAACCATGATGTCAGTTGACTTGTTTCTTTTGTTTTAGATCAAGAATGTGTAATTTAAAATGTCCAAAATATGACATAAAGATCCACTGGTGTCATAGATTAGACCTGTGTAGCAGACAAAAGCACAGTATGTCTTCTTTAACATTCTTATTAGCTCTGATGTCTGTTTATTTTAAAAATGTGATATAGTTTCCTTTTGATGAAGGCATTTTACAGGGTTTATTCATGAGTTTCAGAACGATGGGAAATTAGGGCAGTTGCCATAGCAATGAACAATGCAAAAGCAAATATGTCTTTTAAATATGAAATGTTTCATGGAACAGGAAGTTGAAATCCATGGATAGAAAAGCCCCATACAGAAATCCATGGATGAGTCACCAGGTCCTGCTCTAAACCGTGAATCACATTTGAATCTAAAGGGACAGCTGAGTAATGGCTCAACTGGCAACATGCCCTGTCCCTCATATAGGCAAGAGGGAGGAACAAGTCAGTGGCAAACTATGAGCTTTAAAGGGGCACTATGTAACCTTCACTTCTTGGGTTCTTTTTTAAGACAGTACAGTAAAGTGTATTTACCTTGTTGACATGTTTCAGCTGCTGCATCTTCAGAACTGTCCTCAGTGTTGGTGGTAACATGTCGTATATCACCTGTAGGTGTGGTCAGCTGTTGTTACTTCCTATGGGCGTGGTCAGCTGTTGTTACTTTCTGTAGGCGTGGTCAGCTGTTGTCACTTCCTGTAGGCGTGGTCAGCTGCTGTTACTTCCTGTAGGCGTGGTCTGCTGTTGTTACTTCCTGTGGATGTGGTCAGCTGTTGTTACTTCCTGTGGGCGTGGTCAGCTGTTGTTACTTCCTGTAGGCGTGGTCAGCTGTTGTTACTTCCTGTAGGCGTGGTCAGCCTGATGACTGACCACGCCTTCCATCGCCCTGTGGTCTCTGGAGGAGGGTGTCCCAGGTGTTAAAGTTAAATGCCATATTGTGCAACATTCTAGGCAAAGGAACAGTATCTCTGTGGAAAGAAGTAATGTAAAAGTCTCACACATATGACATAAGTTACTCATGTTTGCCGCCCTTTCTTCTCTGTCTGTAGCTGGATGACACAAGCTCTTCAGAGGGTAGCACCATTGACATAAAGCCTGACGTGGAGGAGGTGGCTGTGGTGGAGGTGGTGGAGGAGTACATCGATCCAGAGGCCTGCTGGACAGACGGTGAGGAAGATACATTCATATTTTTCATTAAAAGAGCTCATGTTACTCCTCATCACAAACATACCTGCTGTGGTTTGTCTTGTTCACACAGGTTTAACACACAAAATCTGCTTATTTAGGAGTCAGGGTCGTTCACTCTGATCCTATCAGGAACATTGTTTGCTAAGGATCATGGGAAATGTCCTACACTATGCCTGACAGTTGATTTTCTGTCATGGTGCATGTGCAAGAGGATAGAGATAGATGGAAATGGTGTGGAAACAACTACATGACACTATCCCAGGCAGATGCTTTGGCTTGGCTACATTTCACACTCAGTCGTGTTCCTTACACATGGTTTAAGAGTAATATGGCATGTCTGTAGTGCATAAGTAACGATAAGGTTCAACAATTGGGCATCATATGTTTGAATACTTCTTTAGTTCCATAGGTCCCTGCGTTCCCTTCGAAACAATGACATCAAGTTCTAGACATGAACAAAAACCACTCACATAACACCAGCGCTCATGTGTGTCTGCAGAGTGCGTGGCCAAGTACAAGTGCTGTGACGTGCCCATCACTCACGGCTGGGGGAAGCACTGGTGGTTCCTCAGAAAAACCTGTTACCTCATCGTGGAGCACAACTGGTTTGAGACGCTCATCATCTTCATGATCCTGCTCAGCAGCGGAGCCCTGGTACACACACACACACACACACCAGATCTGTGGAAAGGCGACCCCACTCACAGTCAGAATGCCTGTTTTTTTCAGGTATTTCTGAGCTATAAAACTACCTGTAATTG
Source organism: Scartelaos histophorus (assembly GCA_000787155.1). NCBI lineage: Eukaryota > Metazoa > Chordata > Actinopteri > Gobiiformes > Gobiidae > Scartelaos > Scartelaos histophorus. Next base: position 21,712 of record KN499981.1, on the reverse strand, counting down.
AATAAATGTGAGGTAATGTAATAAATGTAATGTCACACTGTGGAACATTTGAGACATTTTGATGGAGACTAAGTAGGTAACAGATCTTCCATCAAAAACAAGATTACTAGTTTGAATCCATAACCATGTCAAAGTGGCTGTACGCATTTTTTTCCTGTGTAATAAAATGAGTTTTACCTCAGTACAGCAGCTTTTGAGGTAGAAATGACACACTGCAAAAAAGCTTTTCCAAAATTTAAGATATAAACACTTAAATCTATCAGAAAATGACTTAAAAGTAGCAAAATGATGTGTCCATGCAGGAAGATCATTTTACTGGACAAGTTCTCTTAAAATAAACTCCCTCTAGACTAGAATGAAGCAGCCTCAGATCTAGTAAATAGAGAAAACAAGAAACCTGAAAACAAGATGATTAACTTGATATAAGTTTTAAAATCTTGGCCAGATCAGAGAAATTTGCAGAACACATGTATACTGCAAAATCATTAGTTTCTCTGATTTTACTACTTACAGGTTTGTGTTTGAGTAAAATGAACATTTTTGTTTCATTCAATAAACTGTTGACAAGATTTCTCCCAAATTCCAAATAAAAATATTGTCATGTAGAAGATTTATTTACGGAAAATGACAAATGGTCAAAATGACAAAAAAGATGCAATGTTTTCAGAGCTCAAGTAATGCAAAGAAAATATCACATTAATTTTAAAACAACACAATCACGTAGGAAGAGTCAGAAATCAATCTTAGGTGGAATAAGCCTCATCAATAAGCCACACAGCAGTGGTTTTTCTCCTTTTCCTCCTTAAATCAGACTTGGTTTAGGTGATCACCTCATCAGTCCCTCATGAAGCAGAATGAGCTGAGATTGTGTTGGACTCAACAGGCACTGGAATGAACGATTCTCAGACATGTACAGAGGCTGAGTTCAGAAAAAAACAAATACAGTGGTCTCTTATTTTTTTTCCAGAGCTGTATGTGCTGCTCTAGAACGACATGCACACCATTTATACTGTTATCAAACACCGACAGAGAGTTATGTTTAAACTTAGCTGCAAACCAGACTTGCTCCTCACTTTCCTAGCACTCTGATTCAACAAAATAATTACATTTTGTCTGTGAAATATGGGGTGATACAAACACACACATACACCCACACCCACGCACAGCCACGCACAGCCACGCACAGCCACGCACAGCCACGCACACCCACGCACACCCACGCACACCCACGCACACCCACGCACACGTTTATCATGGTCACACAATGGACAAATTGGCATTGACAAAACATTTTAGGATAAGACACTCAGGTTAAAGTCAAACTTGAGTGCTTCAGACAGAGCAAAGCCTTCAGTTAGCATCACACCCCAAAGTATTAATATATTTTTTTGTAGTAACCAGCCCCATGTTGATGCACTGAGAGCCCAGAGTGTGAATGGCTTTAATTCACCGTCCCACAAACCAGCTCAGACTGCAGCTTCAGGACAGAGGGAGGGAGTGTACTTTTTATTACCTGTGTGAAGTTGGCCACATCAAACACAAACTTCTGTCTATTGTTTGTGCTCTGTTTGTGCTGCAAAAAGTTTAGTTTGTGCTGCTTTAGTTTTGGAGATATTCATAATTCTTTTATAGGTCAAACTGGGGTTAGCAGCCCTTGGAAGCTTCAGAATGCACTAAAACCCCCAAAATGGAGTCAATCATTTGGACTTAATTTGTGCTGTTTTGTGCTGTAACAAGTTTTCATTTGTGCAATTCTGGTTCTTAAGATATGATCAGTTTTTATTTTTTCATCCAGTCTCTCAAAATCTTAAATAGCCTCAAAACAGGCAGAAAATTCTATGAAACATTTGTATTTCATTTGTGCTGTTTTGTGCTGTGACAATTTTCATTAGTGCTAGTAAATTTCTAAAATTTCATTTCCACTCAGTTGACGGCACCGGCTTTATAGCAAAAAAACTAGTGAAGATAAACAGGTTGTGGAAAAGTCTGTATCAGTAACTTGCTTTTGATTCATATTTTTATATAATAATACAGACAGTCTCTCAGACAGTCTGAGATTGTTTATCTTCACTGATTTTGCGGAGTTTGCCAGGAGCTGTCCTCATGCAGGCTGTTGATGGTGGAAGAGAGCTCTCCATGGTGCTGAAGTCCATTATTCCACAGTTGATAAAGAATGTCTGGTTGTTGTGTGGCCTGTCGAAAAGTGGAAGTATTTCACCACCTTTAATGTTTACACAGATTACAGTGCTCTACAGTTGTTCCAGATGCCCTCCTCATGCACCTCAGGCTCCCGTTGGAAATATGTCTTGCTGTTCCAAAAACATACTGGTCAGATATTCCAAGTTCAGTCCAAGAAATTGCAGATGCCCAAAAGTTTGATCCCACCTGTCAAGAGCTTAGACTGTATATCAGCCAAACCAGTCCTGGCCACATCCACTACCAGCTCCAGCAGGATGTGTGCGACAGACGAGTTCCATCTAAGCACAGGGGCCACAACTTCCAAGTAGTGGTGCCGCTGGTGCCACAGTTTCTTACATATTTGCACAACAGTTCTTTTAGAGGCCAGCTCGGCAGGATGAAGACATTGTTAAAGATACTTCAGGCAGCATGGTGGCCAACAAAAAGCCAGCAGATCTCCTCCAGTCATTTGAGGGTCAAACCTCATGGGACATGTTTAGAGTAGACTTCATGGGCCCTTTTCTGCTGAGCAGAGACTAGAACTCAGTGCTGATCGTGGTTGTGGACCATTTTAGCAGATGGGTTGAACTGTTTGCTCTGAAGGACGCAGAACGTCCATGACAGAACTTTTGAAAAGCTGTTTTAAACTTTAAAACAGCTTTTCAGAAAAGCTGTTTTAGAGTTTAAAAATAAAACGCAGTGTCATAGAGTCAGTTTAGTTCAAGAGCAGCACAAACCACCAGTTAAAATGTGACTGTATTAAACAGTAAACTGCTTTATTTTATTTAAAAGTATAAACTATTCTTACTTAAAAAGTCCCGGTTGGAGTTTGAGTTGTTTTGGGAAAGTTGAGGCTCCTACAGTTTTCGTTACTTTAGTTTGCATGTGCTCAGTAAGGCTTTTGTGGTGAGGAATTGAGATACTGCGTCTACGGGCCACAGAAAAGCCCAGTAAAAGACTCCTGGTCTCCAGATCCAGGAGACTGAAGTTAGGATACTGCACTCACATCACCAGAATACTCCAAAAACCTGATCATAACCGGGATACGCCTTTTGTTTGCAGGCATTTGAAGATGTGTACATTGAGCAGAGGAAAACAGTGAAGATCATTCTGGAGTATGCAGACAGAGTGTTCACATATATCTTTATCCTGGAGATGTTACTCAAGTGGGTCGCCTACGGATTTGTCAAATATTTCACCAACGCCTGGTGCTGGCTGGACTTCTTCATTGTGGATGTAAGTCTAATACCGTTTTAATACTTAATATGACTAAATTTGTCTCCACAGAAATGCTACACCTGTCAAAAATGGTTAAATACAAACACATGTTTATTTTGTCATTTTAAACTCAAACAATTTAAATTTTAGATTTTCTCCTGTATTTCAATTTTAAAGAGCCCATATTGCGCTATTGTTGCTCTGTGTTATAATGTTGTATCCTCATCAAAACCTGGAGTTGTGTTTTGTTTCATTCACACACAAACCCTGCGTTTAGGCTCTGTACTTCTCTGAAACTGAAAACACTATATTGCACCACGTGATGTCACTGAGTGGTGATAAAGCGAGCGCTCCACTGTGTTTTTAAATTCCATACGCCTTCACTACAATCATTTGGATAACTACGTCCAGTGTCTGATGAACTAAAGCTAAAAGGAGCTGTTCATTTGAAAACTGCCACTGCATGACATCACAAGTTGGAACAGAGTATTTTAAGCTTTGGAGACAGAATAAAGTGCTACTCAAACATGTGTGAATGAAATAAAACACACTCCAGGTTAGTTTTTGAGGAGGTAACAACATTCTAACATGGCGTAAAGATCCTAAGAGTCAGTTTTATGAAATTTAAGACTTGATTTCAGTCGATGCCATGAAAAGTGGGCTGTGGTTTAGTCTATGATGTGTGAGACTTTGAGAAGTTGGGCTGCACAAAATTCAACATGATTAACTGTACAAATGTGTGTACTTGAAGAAATGCATAGATAAATAAGTTTAGTACCATTCTGATTGCTTACATGTAAAAAAGCGTAAATAAATAAAAAACAGAGAACACTAAGAAGCACGTTGGATTTCTGTTTTATATTTGTTTGAAGCGTCGCTTTCCCTTTTCAGCTCTATGGTCCAGTTCCAGACCCTTCTGGATTCTAACAGGATGTAGAAGGGACTGGCTTGTCTGGCAACACTTTCAGATGTGCGTGATTGGCAGGCGGATTAACCAATCAGAGAGATGCAAACAAGCATGCCGTCTTACGAGTTAAAAAGGCGACCAAAAGTGTTAATTTATTATATTTTTCTGTTATTGGCCCATATGATATTGGAACATATCTCCTCTGTAAACCCCATGACAGCCCGAGGGGAAGGCATGGACAAAGTTACAATTTGAACCATAATTTTGTTGTATATTGTGCAGCCCTGTCAAGAAGCTACTGTATCTTCAGAGTTTTGTGATTCAGGCTGCAAGATTCAATTGAATAAAAATGTCACAATTAGCAAATCCTTGTGAATCTTGCAGCCCTGTAGAGCTCTACTGTACTTACACTGCAGACATTAAACGCCTAGTCTGGCTTCAAATGACTTGAATTCTCCCATCTTATGCATTCTGAGCATCCTTATTATTATTATTATTATTATTATTAGTAGTAGTAGTATTAGTAGTAGTAGTAGTAGTAGTAGTAGTAGTAGTAGTAGTAGTAGTAGTAGTAGTTTGTAAGTACATTTCACAATTTTCAGAGGATAGAGTGGAGATTTGCTGTCAAGGTAAAGTTAACAGCCACTAGCATTCTGATGCTGCACTTCCTGATTATTGGACAGTGCACATAAAAGATGCTGACAGTACAAAGCAGACTTATTTGGAGCTGCATATACAATAGAAGTACTGGATCAGGATACATTTTGCAGATATACATGGGACAAAAGTTTGTGCTGGCTCATAGAAATTGAATGTGCAGAATTAAACTTTTCTGGTGGAAGCCCGATCTTGTTTGTCTACATGGAGATGTTATGGCTTTGCCTGAAATGTTACACAGTGTGGCATTTAACGTAACTCTATCCTCGAGACAAGTTCACTGACAGTAAGAATGCACATGTTTTTGAGCAATAGAAACACAAGTAGAAGATGGTTCCACACTATAGAATCTTACATGAAAAAAAAAAATACATGAAAATTGAGTATTGAAAATCAAATACGAATTGATTCTAAAACTGGTATGAAAACTAGACACTCATTTGAGCATGTGACTCATGTGACTCAAAAAAATTCCAGTGACAGGACAGAAATGAAGCCCGCCTGAATGTCTCTAGAATGATCTGAGCTGTATCAGAACCAGTATAAGAGTATAAGACTAGTACACAGCATGGACACTATGAACCTACTGGACCGCTGAGGATTACACACATAGAAGACACATGGTAATTGATAAGAAACTAGTACCATTTAATGTGGAAAATCATATTCTCTTGCCTAAAAAATTTGTGTTTTTAATTATTATAAATATATCAGAATCAGTATCAAATATCCAGTCTATTACTTAGTATAACAATTGAGTTTGTAATTTTAGTGACAAAACTATACACAAAGATATCTCCACAGAGACACACTGATGGCAGATCCTCCACCAGAATAGTTAAATAGTGCATCTTTAAGATGAGTATTTAGAATTGAAGTCATTTTAACTGGTCTAGACATTGATTTTGCAGTGTAGGATTTGCCTTTTGCTTGTTGTTGACGACCTGTCTGACCTGTCCCCTTCTTTTGCAGCCGGTTTGAATATAACTGTGTCTCTCTTAAAGTAGAGAGAGTATAGCGCCGCCTGTGGGTGCTTCCGGTGCTGCAGGGGTAAGGCTCAGTGTCATGTTGAGACTTTCACAGGTTATGCCCTTTGACCTTTGACCCTGAAAGTGTCCTCAACCTCTGCCTTTTTCTCCCCACTTGGAGCTTTGGTGTGGACCGTGTACTGTTGTGTATCGTGACCATGTTGAATATCGTGTGTGTTTCTGTGGGTTTAGTGTTTTGTGAAGACATCTCCTCTTTCCCCTTCGTCTGACTCTCTCTTCACTTTGTCAACCACAAGTTTTTTTCCAGGTGTGCTCACTGTGCTGTTAAGCTGGTTGTCACCTCACACTGGCTTGCCAAACTAAACCAAATGAATACAAAAGGACAAATCTGGGCCTATATGAGCTAACCTGTAGAGGATAAGATGGCGCCCCCTGGATGTGATGTGTGTGTAGTGTAACCTGTAGGTCTCTAACTGTGGCTCCTCTCTCCTCTGCCCCTCCCCTCTGTCCCATGTGTAGGTGTCTATAGTCAGCCTTATAGCTAATGCACTGGGCTACTCCGATCTAGGCCCGATTAAGTCCCTCAGGACACTGAGGGCCTTGCGGCCCCTCAGAGCCCTTTCACGTTTTGAAGGGATGAGGGTAAGACCCCAGACACCAGGCCTTCTGCATGTCTAACTATACCCGCATGCTGGAGCCAACCAAGCAGAACCAACCAAAGATCTTTAAACTTCAAGAGGGAATCTGGCCTTTTCTCCACAAGGAGCTTTTGCATGAATGCAGATCATCTCAGATGTTCTTAAAGCATCTGATTTGATTCACCATTTCATTTCATTTATTTTACTGAAAACAAAAGAAGCAATTTGCAATCAAAAGTAATGTCTTCTCAAACCAATGTTCAGCGCTTTAAAATGACCTCACAGAAGTGGTGAAAATGAACCAAATGATCAGAAATGCCTTTACATTTGTAGCACAGCAATCCAAGGGTCATTTGAGGATGAACAAAAGGAAATTGAAGGGAAATTGAATTTGATCCAAACGTGTGTGCAGACGGTGCATCTCTGTTGCATGTCAATGACCCCTGAGTAGCTGTGTCTCCTCTGGAGCAGCACTGAAGCATGTTCACTGTCTGAGCTGCAGTCTCTGCTTGTTGCTGGGAAGAAAAACTCCTGACTGACTTCTGTTATCTGACCTACCACAGTTTGGCTTTGGCATTGTCACACTGGAAGATCTACAAACTTCTGGTTGCATTCCCCTCCCCTCCCCGCCATCCCTGCTCACCAACCTGATACCTCATCACATTTTGATTTACCATTTTGCAACTGTTTTATATGTGTTATTTAATCCTCTTAAAATCTTTGACAAAAAACTTAATTCAGCAATGTAGGAGCATGCAATCTGTCTGGAAATGCACATTCACAGTCTCCTAAACCAAAACCAAAGATCCAAAGTTGCTAGAGCCTGATTTAGTCCTGATCAACACTTGGTTTGGTCCTGGTTTTCGTCTTGGTTTAGTCCACATACAGAATAAGTCAATTTTTATTTACTGCTAGTAGTGAAGTCATGGTGCCACTAAGAGTTGTGGGATTCAATCCTGTAGGTCTGCCTTGCCTTTGGCTTGGCATACAGTTCTGGTTGAGTTATGTTCTTCACAGCCAAGAGACTACATGCCTTTCTAAAATCTAAAAGAAAAGCATGGGTCATATGATGAAAATGTGAATTAAAGGCACTATACCTGATTTTTACTGTGATAAAAACTTAAACAACAGAACTAGTTTGTCTGAACTTTGAACAGAATCACATTATTTCAAACATACATCACATGTCTAATCTCAATGCTTGTCAGAAAATACACATTTTCCCCAAATCTCCAGGAATAAATCAGGCAAATCAGTTAACCAAGTAAGAGAATTAGACCATTTGAATGAAAAAAGGAGCAATGGAATGTGCATTTTTGTATATGTTAACCTTTAATATTTCCATTGCATGTTGGGTCACTGCTCCTCTGTCCTGCCCCTTGCGTAGGTGGTGGTGAACGCCTTGGTGGGTGCCATCCCCTCCATCATGAACGTGCTGCTGGTGTGTCTGATCTTCTGGCTTATCTTCAGTATCATGGGAGTCAATCTATTTGCTGGGAAGTACTACTACTGCTTCAACGAAACCGCCGAGGAAACGTTTTCAGTAGACGACGTCAACAACAAAACGCAGTGTCTGGCTCTGATCAATGCAAACAACTCTGAGGTTCGATGGAAGAACGTGAAGATCAACTTTGACAATGTGGGCTCAGGGTATCTGGCTCTGTTGCAAGTGGTAAGAGCCATTTTATAATACATTCGAGCGGGCCTGACTTTTCAGACCTTTTAACCGTGTTATAGTTATTTCCATTTGCTTTTACCTTCAGAGTTGTATTTGGAGTGATTTGTGCATTTTTAGGTTATTTACTGTACAATAAATACAAAATTTCAAATACTATAAAATGCAGTGCTAAATAGTAAAAACAATCAATTAGATACTGTCCCACTTTAGCTGTATGCTTTTAACTGTATGTTTTAATAGTATTGCATTTGTTTATGTTGTTAGGGTTAAGGCGTCCTTGAGTGTCATATGTCTAAAAATATTATTTTCTTAAACTGTGCTACGAGTAGGACTTGGTAGTCATGTAGTCATGTAACAAAAATCCCAGTTTGTTACCCTTAAGTAACTCGCAGCACCTTCACCCTTCACTGAGACACTTTAAAAACAGTACATTTGATCGCACACTGCACTTGAAACACATTTGCACGTATTATAACCAACATTGCACATAATTGATTTACAATGTATTTATTGTTTTTGCTTTTACCCCTTTTAATCCGGAGGGAGAGTGGCACTTGGATTAACAGCTGCTGAGCCCTGGAGGGAAAGGAGACATTATTAACCAATTACCTTTTTAAATTGAGTTGTGCAGTATGTATGGTGTAATGTACCTGTGTTGGAATGCTTTAAGTGTTGATGTGCAGTGTGTTTTATAGTGTTTTAATGAATGGTTTGGTGCTGAGTGTACTTATGGGTAAAATCTGTGGCTTGCTATTGTACATTGTAGCTCTCCAGCGCTTTGTGGTGAGGACGTTTACAGCGACGTCAGCTCCCATTTCACACCACAGTTTTCTTATACAAAAGTCAGCAGAAAACTTTTATTTTATTGAGTTGTTTTAGATGAACATGTTTTAGATGAAAATAACAATTTAAAATGCCCAAATTCTAAAATAATGATCCGTAGGAGTCACAAGCACAATACGTCTTTCTGAGGTTTTCATGTTTTTTCAATCATTACTTGTATCATATCAATATTGATCATAATTTTACATCAGTTATGTGGCAGTTTGTGGGGAAAAAAATGCGAAAAAGTAGAAAAATGCAGGAAGTAACGCTTACCTATGTCATCAGCACCAAAAATATCCATCCAAAATGCAGGAACTAATTAGGTGCAATGGTATCAAACATTTATTTGTAAAGTAAATTTATTTTATTTGTCTACTCTATTTAACTGTTATGTCATTTAGGTTTTGGCCCTTGTTCACATTATAATACTTTGTCTAAACTGTCATATGCACGTAAATACTTGGCATCGGTTTAAAGATGCACTATGTAACTTCTGAGTTAGCCCCTTGTTTGTTTCTATGGAAGTACAGATGTGCTGAATGTTTTGAATTAGAATATTTCATATGAATGAAATAATTTTAATAAAAAATTACTGAAATGAAAATAATTGAAAAAGAAAAGCATTAACATGTGATAGGTGGGTATGATTTTACATTACATTTCAGCATCTTTAATTCAAACTAACAAAAAAGTTTTAAAAAATTCTGATCGAAAAAAGCTGTCGAACTTAAATTTTTCAGCATGAATTTTTTTTAAAATCTGAATTAAAAATGCTGAAAAATAATATAAAATCATACCCACCTATCAGATGTTAATGCTTTTTTTCCCCCATTATTTCCATTTCAACAATTTTTATTCAATTATTTCATTCATCATGAAATATTCTAATTCAAAACTTCTATAGTTTCCATGGAGAGGTTATTGCCTTGCCTGGAATGTTCCACAGTATAGCATTAAACATATCTATCTTGCATTTACTCAGTTACAGGTCTTGTTATTGCTCAAATTCTTATTGTGAGCATGTCGTCTCTCCACAGATCTGACCTGTAGCAGCATCTACTTGAGACCAGAAAAGTTACATAGTGCACATTTAAATGACTTGGATACAAAATGTGAAATTGGATGCAGTAGTTTTCACATGGTTGGTTTTGTGTCATTAAATATTTTCTTTCTCTACAGGCGACATTCAAAGGGTGGATGGACATTATGTATGCTGCCATAGATTCTAGAAAGGTAACATCATACATTTATGTACATTTGTATTCAAATTAATGGCGCTCGGTCTATTTTTTTTATGTCTTGAAAAGGTGAAAAACAGAACTCGTTCATTTTAAACACTTTGCTTTGGTCCAAAAATCCTTATGCATACAGAATATCCTAATTATTCACCGCAGTGAGTTTCTAAGTGCTAACAACTTTCAGAGACCAAATCTAACAACTTGCATGCCAACGTACACTTCCTGATTACTGAACAATAAAGGCTTTATAATTAGATGCACACAGCTGTACCAACACATCTGTTCTGGGGCAAAACACAGTTTGCGTAAATACATGGAAAAATGGGTGTACAAGGTCTCGAAGATTGAAAAATAGTCTACAGGATGTTTTAAAATGTTATTTTCGTATCGCAGGTGGAAGATCAGCCGATATACGAGGATAACCTGTACATGTACATCTACTTTGTCATCTTCATCATCTTTGGGTCCTTCTTCACTCTGAACCTCTTCATCGGTGTCATCATTGACAACTTCAACCAGCAAAAGAAAAAGATAAGACTGAATCAAGTTTGAGATTCAACTATTTCTAATAGTTAGTGATGATCTTTGGTTTATTTTAACAGAGAGGTCCACAGCTAATCCTCTGTCCGTAAAGAGTTTTTGTTAA
>KN499981.1:0-10717 GCA_000787155.1 Scartelaos histophorus | reverse complement strand
AGTTTTTGTTAAAAAAAAAAAAAAAAAGGTATAGTTTAAAAGTGTTCAGATGGCTTGAATTTGGAATCTACTATCTGTTTTAATCTTTTTGACAGGTTTAGTTTGTTACTCTAAATCACAGACAATTTGAACTGAAACAAAAATAAAGTGAGAGCAATCAGGTATTCAGGTATTCAGGTGTTCAGGTATTCAGGTGTTCAGGTATTCAGGTGTTCAGGTGTTCAGGTAGCTCTTCAGTTCGTGCAGTGTTTGTGATTGTAACCAGGTTGTATTGTGCCTTTACTTTGGAGGTCAGGACATCTTCATGACAGAGGAGCAGAAGAAATACTACAACGCCATGAAAAAGCTCGGCTCCAAGAAACCACAAAAACCAATCCCAAGGCCACAGGTATGATTTAAATATACTCTTTTTATGTGAAGAAAGTGTAATAGGTTTAGCAAAAAATACTTTTTCAATTAAAAGTGAATAAATGTTGATGTAGGAGTCACGTGTCAGTTTCCATGGTGTATTTTATTTTGCCTGGAATGTTCCACAATTTAGCATTAAATGTAAATTCACATGAAAAGTGTTGTTATTGCTACTTGAAAAAATCTTCTTGCTTCTTTCCTAGATTGTTCCTCAGTAAAATGAATAAATATTCAAAAATAAGACTGAAGACAGCATCTCGTGGGTGGATAAGAGAACACATTATATTACTTTATATTACATGGACATTCCTGTGTTTATAAAGATGGAGCTTTGAGTCTCGATGCTAAAGCTAATGCAGATATTGAGGCTTAATAAATATTACTTCAGTAATCTACATAGAAGAACATTTAGGTTTAATACAGTTTAATAAGTTGTTTTGCTTGGAGACACACTGAGCTGCTGTGCACAGAATAAAGGCTCAAAGTAGGCATGGTTCCAGACTTTGGGACATTCCTGGCAAAACACTGAAGGTGGTTGACTATTTTGTTTAGAGTTTGCATCATTTCAAAGGTAAACGCACTTCCACTGTCATCGTGAACCATTTTAAACAAATCTGTGCCCTGGTCATTTCTCTGTGCGATTGGTTTGTAGATAATACAAGTTCTCACATTGACGTCTATCAAATAAATAAAATAAATACATTTTAAAAGCTAGTCTTCTTTACTGATCCAGAAGATTTGGATCCCATAAAAGAGCCAAACGTCCCATCACTACTATCCACCAGAAAAGTTACAGAGTGCACCTTTACCATTTACAGTGACTGGTCTAATGTTAAATCTCTTTCTTGTTTTTTCCTCCAGAACAATATCCAGGGCATGGTGTTTGACTTTGTGACGCAGCAGGTTTTCGATATCTCCATCATGATGCTTATCTGCTTGAACATGGTGACAATGATGGTGGAGACGGACGACCAATCAGAGGAGACAGAGAATGTTCTGTACTGGATCAACTTCATCTTCATCGTGGTCTTCACTGGAGAGTTCCTCCTCAAACTGTTTGCTCTGAGGCACTACTACTTCACCAATGGCTGGAACATCTTTGATGTGGTGGTGGTCATCCTCTCCATCGTCGGTAAGAGCTTAGATAGGTAGATACAGGGATAGATTGTAACGACTTAGAGAGTTACATTTTTATTTTAATTTATATGTGAGAAGCTTTGTCATGAGGTATAGCAAATAAATGTGCTGGTCCAGAACATGTAGAACTGGCAGAGCTATTTTTCTTTATTTCTTAAAAAATTTAGCATCCTGCAATTTTTACACCAAACCTAGATACAAAAATTAGACACAATCTGACAAAATTTGAATATGGCACTTAAAATCTGTTTTTGATATTGGAATTGCTTAATCTACAATCTCTGTCACTCTTTTCTTATATCTTTATCCAATTTTATTTTCTTGCTCAGTCATACACGTATTTGAGATCAATATTGTGGTTTAAAATGACCACATTATGACACAATGGTCCTTGAGTGTCATAGATTAGAACGATTTAGTCAAAAGTACAGTGCAATCAAAAGCACAGTCTTCTTTAAGTCAGGTGTTACAGGGAAAATCAGTGAGAACATTGTAACATTCTACTAACAAAACACTGTTGTTTTCAGGTATGTTCTTGGCTGACCTGATCGAGAAGTACTTTGTATCCCCGACGCTGTTCCGTGTGATCCGATTGGCTCGTATCGGTCGAATCCTGCGTCTCATCAAAGGCGCCAAAGGCATTCGGACACTGCTCTTTGCTCTGATGATGTCACTTCCTGCTCTCTTCAACATTGGCCTCCTCCTCTTCCTGGTCATGTTCATCTTCTCTATATTTGGCATGTCCAACTTCGGATACGTCAAACACGATGCTGGAATTGACGACATGTATAACTTTGAGACATTTGGGAACAGTATGATCATCTTGTTCATGATCACCACTTCCGCTGGTTGGGATGGTCTTTTGCTGCCTATTCTGAACTACCCTCCTGACTGTGACCCGCAGTTTGAAAACGCCGGGACCCCTGCCACCGGAGACTGCGGCAACCCATCCGTTGGAATCTTCTTCTTCGTCATGTACATTATCATTTCTTTCCTGATCGTCGTCAACATGTACATCGCTATCATCCTGGAGAACTTTAGCGTAGCCACGGAGGAGAGCGCCGATCCACTCAGTGAAGACGATTTCGAAACCTTTTACGAGATCTGGGAGAAGTTTGATCCGGATGCGTCGCAGTTTATCAGTTATTCCAAGCTGGAGGACTTTGCAGATGCGCTAGAACATCCTTTGCGCGTTCCCAAACCAAACACAATCGAACTCATCGCCATGGATATGCCAATGGTGAGTGGTGATCGCATCCACTGCCTAGATATTCTTTTTGCCTTTACCAAACGAGTCCTGGGAGACAGTGGCGAATTGGACATGCTCAGACAGCAGATGGAGGAGAGATTCGTAGCAGCCAATCCTTCTAAAGTGTCTTACGAACCAATTACGACAACTTTGAGAAGAAAGCAGGAAGACGTATCCGCTAGGGTCATCCAGAGAGCGTACCGTGCTCATCTAGCCAGGCGCGGGTTCGTATGCAAGCGCAAACCGGTGAAAAACAAGCCCGAAAATGAGGACAATCAAGAGCAAGAGAAGAAAGAGGGAACTCCGTCAACTGCCTCCCTGCCTTCCTACGACAGCGTGACCAAACCAGAAAAGGAGAAGCAGGAAGACAACATGGAGGGCAAAGGCGGGCGCAAGGAGAAAGGCAGAAACCCCAAAGACATCAGGGAATCGAAATGCTAAGAGGATTGATGATTGACACTTATAATAACACTGGAAATTATTAAACTATATTAACTCCAAGCAAGGAAACTCACACAGATGTACAGATTTCATTTGCAAGTCAGAGAAAATAATACTCAAGAAATTTTGTTTACGATTCTTGTATTTATGCAAGGGGGAACGCAACTCGGAACACTCTTTAGCATACTGTGTGGCAATGAGGTTCCTAGACTATTAACTATTAGAGGGATATACCTACTATATAAAGGAATATAGGAGGATTGCTCACTTGCCACTATGCGAATGATCACGCAGGGAGTTTGGAAGGAAAAAACAAGGAAAAAACCAAATGTGAAATGTTCGGATATGAGTAATGGATTCCTATGGAAGACACTGGCATGTATGAGGACTTTGGCTGCATCTTGTTGCTAGCCTAAACCAAGCGGTGTGTTTGAATAGAAGGACAAGTGGTCAGTGAGCGGAGGATGCGATGGAGAGAGCGAACTTTGAGAGAGATTTTGATTTCGTAGTGCTAGAAGTTAATTTATGCAGCAAAATGCAATGAAAAAAGAACTATCTTCAACTCTGCCCATGTTACTGTTACAGCCACTCGATATTTGTTACACCCACATCCAAGCGCTTTTTTACATGGGCTTTTACACCAATTGGTTTAAAAGGGTCTGTTTATTTTATTATTATTAATACTGATAATAATAACATAGGGGTCAACTCGAGCCAAGGGCTTAAACCTAACATTTATTCCGAACGGTTTCCAAACATAAATAATTGTGCTTGTTCAAATGCATAGAAATGACTTTGCATGATGGCATGTTTTTGATCAAACGAAAAAAAGAAAAAACTTGCATGAAATTATCATAGTTCACAACAAGACACTAATACTCGAGATTGGGCAAAATTTTGAGAAAGTTGAGAATTTTTGAAGTGTTAAAAAGTGGGTCCGTAACACAAAACAATATTTTTTATTTTATTAACACATTTCAAATAACTGTATGCTAAAATGTTGACATAAGAATGAACTATGGAGCAATGGGTAAGATTTAAACAATGATTTGCTGCTTTGAAAATATATATTGTTTGTTTATTTTTGTACGCAATGTAATACCATACCATTTTTGCCTTTAGTTGCTTATAAGGGGCATTGTAGACAGGCTAACTATAGAGCAGGCTAACTCCATTCGTATGTTTTCTGGTGGTTAACAAAAAGGGCTGCTATAACGACGCTATAACAAATTTAATTGTAATTTTGGAGAGCGCCTTGTTTTATTTTCTGGAATGTATTTCGGAAGAGGGAAAAAATATGTTCGGAGAAGCCAAAGAGTTCTGCCTTTTTTGGGATTTCGACCATGCAAGAGACAGAAGGATGCTATAGAAATGTATGCAAATGCTTGAAAATCACCATCCCTTTTTCTCAGGAGATATTAATAGACGAACTATTAAGAAGCTCTGCGACAAAATGCAAGTGAATGTGAAGGGAGATTTCATATAATTTGTGTTCTGTGTCACGATGTTGTTGAAATAGAGGCTGCTGATTCGTCCAGGGGCATTTTCCTGCTTAGAAAATAGGGCTAGAACCATCACAACCAAACAGCCATTTAGACGATAATAGACGTGTTTTAGTTGTATGATTGTAGACACAATCAGAGAAATTGTAACGCCCCGATATTTAACTGAGCCTCCACGAACCGTTTTTAGCGTAGTTTTATTGATTAACCAAACACAAGCTTTTGCACTTCCTGTTGTGCGATGATGTCACTTCCTCTGAGCTTCCTGGTCCAGTAGCTGCATGAAAAATCCACGTGGGTGTTTGACAAACCAAATCAAAATCACAAAAGCTACTAAAGCAGTTTTAACCACACGGAAAACCACACATCCGACGTCTGAAGCGAAACAAAATCACGCGAGAACTGTAGAAGATCGAACTTTTTAGACACGATAAATACTGTAAAATATGAGTTTCTTTGACGGCATGTGCGATTTTTGTAAATACAGATTAAGTAAAGCTACAGCTATTATCTAACTCTGAGTATTAATGATGTTAGAATGACTTGTTGTTGAAAGCAGGTAGGCGGGCGCGCTTTTTGTGTCACTGTTCATAGGAATGGGGAGCGGGCTAAAATAATCTCTATCAAAGCAAAAGTTATATCAAATGAAATAAACGAGTGCGCACATGTACAGATATTTCACTATATGAGGCCAAACTCCCCCTGAGCAGATACTTGGTCCTGACTAGGGCTGCAACTAACATTTGTTTTGTTAATAGATTATTCTAGAAATGATTATTTTAAAGAATCGATTTAGATCTGCAGTCGACTAAAGACATATCCTGCAGTTTGCTGACTAAAAATGGCGTGGCAAAAGCTCTCAAAACTATTATGTATTTTTGTGTATCTGATCCAAACAACACTCAAAAACTACTATTTATGCAGAAAGAAGTATTTGGAAACTGTATTTGTGTAAATCAAGAGTTTAATCTGACTTTTTACATATACATTTCTAAAAAATGCAGAATTAAAAGGACCAAAAATTACTTGAATTTAAATTAAGTGAATATTAGAACAATAGAGGAGCTACAGCCCTATTGACGATTATCTTAATATTAGCTGGGATTAATCGATTAACTTGTTTCAGCCCTAGTCCTGATTTGGTCCTGGTCTGGTCCTGGTCTAGTCCTGGTCTGGTCAGGTTCATCCACTGCATGGTGAAGCCTGCCTTGGTGAGAGGATTGCACTACCAGCATACCCTTTTGTACAGTGTCTTGGTTCCAAAACCCTAGTCCTTGTCTGGTCCTGATCTGGTCCTGGACTGACCCTGGTCTGGTTCTGACCTGGTCCGCCGATGAGACTAGTCCTTGTTTAAAGCTCCCCTCTGGCACATCTCTGCAGTTTGGATTCTTGTTTTTCATGATTTGTGTCCTGGTGTGTGTTTCTTTACGCTGCAGTGTCACTTTGGGCACGTGCCTTTAGCTCCTGATCTGTCTGAAAGGGTCAAAGTTGAAAGACGTGTAGAGTCATGTGTGGTGTCATCGCCTGACTTGGAACCTCAACCTATTTGGCACTCAGTAACCGTAATTGTTTTGAGAGTCTCTCTATCAAATTTACTCCTGGACTGGAACATACTTGCTCAAAACGGTGAAAATTGTCTATATAATCAGTAAATAAAAGTTAGAAAACAGGACAGTGCAGAGTTAACGTTGTCATTTTATAAGTAAAAGAGCTAAGTTTAATGATTATTGTCAAATACAGTCGGTTTTGTTTCTGTTTCTAAAAAAACCCTGAAATTGTCCAACTTTGATACAAATACATTAGCTTAGCAATGTGCGCAGTTACAACAGACAGAACACATAATGGACACGTTTAAAAGAGTTCAATTAAAACGGTACCAAACTGGGCGGGGTACCAGATCGGGCAATGAAACGTGGACTACCATCTTGCAGGAGTCCTCTGTGTCTCGGGGTCATATTTGGGTTTCTTTTGGGTTCTTTGTTTTAGCGGTACAGGTGAAGTCGGCCATTTTCGTTGCATGGATGAGAGGACTGAGCTGTTAATTTCGCTGTTCACTGGATGTTTTTTGTGTTCTGCTGCAGTCGGGAGGGAGACTGGGCGATACATGAATCAGAGGAATGTCTTCATTTGAGCACGAACCTATTTCCAACAATAAAGCAGCCTTCCAGTTACGCCAGCGCCTCCTGTGGTCATTCTGTGCATTTTTTGCCATGTGTTTGGTATGTTTAAAGTGGGACTAAACACTAAACCAACTTTTTTTGCTACTAAACTGTGTATATTTGGTGTTTAAATAGCATTATCAATAAAGAGTACGCTGCCTCTAGTGGCCAGTGCAATTTCAAGCACTATGTGACATCACGCAGGACTGCTCTGATTACAGACACTTGTTTCTTATACAAACACCCGGCTGCAGGACCAATCACATCGTTTCTTATACCCCCAGATCCCGCCCCTCTTCACTCTTCCCTTTAGTCCTCCAGACCCCGCCCAGTTTAGCAGCTCGAGTTGCGGTTATGGGCGTTGAAGGAGTTTAGGAGTAATGTGGGCAGAATTTTAAACTAGCGTTGTATTATTTAAACTCATTATTGGAGTCACATTATAATTTCGATCATGGTTTGTGCACATTACGGTCCGTGTGCCATTCGTTCTTTTGAATTTCAATGAAGAACGAAGGAAAACAGTTCATTATTCAGTTTTATTCTCAAACAGAAAACTGATTTCGACCTCTATTTCCAAATGGGAATAAAATATCCAGATTGAAATAGGCACCAAGATTGCTCTTTTGTGTTATTGGAAATAAACTTTATATACCCTCCCCGACAGCTCCTAAGAAGAACGGCCTTCTGCCACCTTCTTCTTACGCCAAAACCTGGTTCGCCAATGCTGCTCCTATTCTCTTTTACTATTATCATAACTGCAACGACATTCAGAGTTATAATAAAGTTGTTGTGTGAGAGTAATGTATGTGTGCAAAATCTTGGCCATTACTTAAGTACAAAAGAAAGCGGCAGAGCGGCAGAGAATCAGTTACACTAGAAGAGGAGAGAGTTTGATTGACAACCCAACAGCCAATAGAAAACGAGGTAGCTTCTAATTGTCAGTGATGTATTATAGACATGCAGCAGCCTTGTAATTACGATGACCAAAACAAAAAGAATGAAAATCCATCAACTCTGGACGTGGTGGAGCCAGATAAACAGATTAGGGAAATCCAACCTTTTGCGTCCAGTGAGCTGCCTTTACAAAATGAAAGTGTCTGAGAGTCGATTTAAGAGGGCAGCCTTAGATGTACAGTTAAAAGTCTATAAAACATGACACTATTATCCATTTATTAGTGCACAAAGTTCAAAATAACACATTTACAATCAATGGCTAAATCAGTGCTAAAGACACATGTGACACTGTGACATTTGAAATGTCAACAGCTTTTGGGATCTTCAGTTTAAATATAAATGTCATTGGGTGAAGTCTGTTGGCACAGAGCAAATAGCAAATACATAATAGAAGGAGCAATCATTTTTGGGGGGTCACGGGTATATTTTTTGTACTAGTTTTATCTTGAACTTAAAACAACAATGTGTCATCATGCACAATGCACACATTGTGTCACCATGGTAACCAAAACTTTTTACTACCCCAAACCTTTGTTGGCCCTACGGCTGATGCCGAGCAGGTCAAGACAAGATGAAGAACCTGATATAAGTTTAAAAAATCTTGGCCAGATCAGAGAAACTTGCAGTGCAGCTCTGTGACAGTTCAATAAGAACCTGAAGAGATGGAGACCGGGGAAGGTTTGATCTGATCCAGGCTCCAGAGTCGATGATCTGTCTGCTCCATCTGCCTCCATCTCCAGACACCGCAGGAACATGACACCGCAGATTCTCTGATCTGAATTTTCAAACTTTTATCAGGTTCTTCATCTTGTTTTCAGATTTATTATCTGCTTACGACTTCTGAATGAAAGATTTTAATGAACATTTTTGCTGAGGGTGTCGCCCGCTTCCCTTCACAGAGATGTTATAAATGTATAAACACTGTTATTAATTTATTAGTGCACAAAGTTCAAAATAACATATTTACAATCAATGGCTAAATCAGCGCTAAAGACACATGTGACACTGTCACATTTGAAATGTCAACAGCTTTTGGGATCTTCAGCTTAAATATAAATGTCATTGGGTGAAGTCTGTTGAAGTCTGTCATGGTGTAGCTTTGTCACAGACCCGTCTGTGTGAGTGTGGGTGCCCAGAGCACAGGTCATTCACACAGATCTTCTGACCAGATAGGACACGTTTTTGAAGCACAGAAACAGTTTCACAAACTGAGACCGATTTCCACAAAAATGCACAGCTCCAGAAGAGACACAATGTCCCGACAAAACAGGATTAACGTCACCTATAAACATCCAGTTTCGGTGGTTTGTGAACTGGCAGCAAAGCATTGCCTGCAAGTAACCTTCACTGAGCTAAAGACAGATTGAAAATTTCACGGCTGAAGCGGAGGGACCGACCAAACAAATGGCCAAAATGGGGGCAGCACATCAGGTTCTGCCAGCCCTGCGCCGGCTCCCTCCACCACCTGTGGACGGAAGTGAGCTGTATTGGAAAAGGGAAAAGAGGAGGGCTCAGATTCCTCAGTTTCAGCCAGAGGATCACCCAGTGAGCTGCCTAGATAAGCTGGTGAAGTACTGGTGAGGAAAGCCAGCTCAGTTTTGTGGAGGTGACTGACGCAGTCCCTCGCATCATACGTGTCCAACTGACTGTGGCCGACCAAACAATGATGGGAGCAGGCTAAACCAAAAAAGATGCAAAAAGAAATGCTGCAGCCAAAATGCTCAACCACTTTGGTTATAACTTCCCTGTATTTGAGCCACAGGAAAACACTGCTCCTGTTACTCCCAACTTCAACTTCAACTTAAACTCCCACTTCAGTCAGGTTAGTGAGAGCAGCACACCCCTGGAAGAAGCAGAGGATTGTCCACTTCCACAAGACGACAAATCTGAGGAGGAGATCCAGTCTCCAGTGGACGTGGAGCAGGAGCAGGAGCCTGTAGCAGTTATCCAAGAGGACACCACTGTCGTCACTCAGGACCAACCATCTGAGAGCCTGCAGCCTGACACCCCCTCAGTCCACTCCAGTCCAGATGACACAGTGCAGCTGCTGTGTCCAGAAATTCAAAATTCAAATTTACAGCTTGACACAAATGATGAGCCCAGTGAGGAGGAGGTCCAGGCCGCGACAGTGGACTTACAAGTACTGCCTGCAGACATTCTCTCCAAGTTGGCTTTCATTGGGGTTATTAATGACAACAATGGCATTATAGAGTGGTGTGACGCAACCTCCACACCCCAAGAGGAGCCTGAAGACGACACCAGGCTGAGCCAGACTCTGCCTGAAGAAAACCAGGAAATGACTCCAGCTGCTTCAACAGACTCTACAGATGGAGCAGAGAACCGGAGGGAAGTCATTCTAGCAGAAGTCACCCCACAAGAAACCAGTGACGACCAACAAACTTCTGCACTGCCCCAAACCTTTGTTGGCCCTATGGCCCAACAAACTTCTGCACTGCCCCAAACCTTTGTTGGCCCTATGGCTGATGCTGAGCGGGTCAGTGCAGCAAAATCCAACCCTCTACCTGAGGTCCAACCTGCCCCTTGTAGAGGACAACGAGTGCCGTTCATCCTGACCCAAGCTTTGGTCAAAAACATTCTGAAAATGGATCAATCAAAAGACGATCGGTACCGTATGGCTCTAGAGCTGCACACAAAGATCGAGCAGCATCTGGTTGTTGGAGATGAAGAGATCAGCTATAAAAAGCTCCAGAAAATTGGCAAAAAAGCGGCCAATTCAATTCAATTCAATTCAATTTATTTTTGTATAGCCCAAAATCATAACAACAGTTATCTCGGCGGGCTTCACAAAGCATCTCAAAAGGCCAAGCATCTCAAAGTGGAGTGGCTCTGCTGGTGCCCTCCTGAGT